>JAIUND010002013.1:0-26924 GCA_034699125.1 Gisinianus flammeolus | reverse complement strand
GAAAACAATTAAACAGTATTTGGAGTGTGGAAAACGTGAATAAAGTTGAACTCAACTAAGATCTTGTACAAATACAATTTGACTCGGAAGTAAAACTTTCAAAGTTGGAATAGTTAGCAAACTCCGCATAAATTGTCTTGAAAACAACAAATTATATTCATGGTTAATTTGAACTAAACCTCGATTTTATTACGTGAAAACGGAATATTTGTTTGCGCAACCCATAGTTACAAAACCGTGGTTATATTTGTCGTGAAAATGAGGTCTAAGGAATTTCCCCCATTCCTGGTAACCAATATACTTGTTACGACTTACTTTCGACAATCAGAGAGAGACAGACTTAATTTTATATATCGGGACACTTTGAGAGTGGATTATTTCAAAGTTTATCGAGTCTCTGTGTATAAATACAGTACAAGACATCACTTGGTAGTATGAACAGCTTTATCCACATCACAATACTTTTTTATCTATTAAAATGGCTTTCTTTTTTTAGATACTTCATCACAGTTTGTCTAGCTTTGATCAGCATGATCACCGCTCCTTGAGATTGGTTTGCAAAGAATGGAAGGATGTAGTAGAAAAAATGCACGGGTGGTTTACTGTTTCTTACAACAAAAATTGTGATGGCTTTTAGTGTGGTAGTAGTTAGGTAACATTCTAATATTTTTGCAGTACGAAATATTATTGACCTGTCTGAATTTAATTATAATTATTATAGCTTATTCATTTTTTACTGTTTGGCTCAACTCAGGTAATTTAGATACATTTGCGGATTTAAATATCGAGTTTCTACATCGAGGCCTCTCATTCTTTGACATGTACAATTCACCATTTCCAGTAAATTTCGTCTCAACAGAATGATCAATTATTATGTGGGGGAGATTCGGAGATAATTCATATTACAGAAATATTACGAGTACTTGAGTGTTCATGCTTTCTTATTATAAATGTGCATTTTGTGCGTGTACTACACTTTATTTTATGATTAATTATTTTACAATTATAATCCAAATGTATGATAATAGTAACAAGCATTTTTGTATTACAAATAACAAGGGAGCGAAGTAGGTAGTTTATCTGAATCTCTGGAGTCTGTCCATCCGTCCAACATTCTTTGCTTTTGCTTTTGCAAAAAAAGTCTCCCGCCTTTTTTATTTTTATTTTTATTTGAGACTTTGTATTCAGTTTTATAAAAAAAATTCTCCCGCCAGCCACCTTCTGTTTTCTAAAAAATTCTTTTATTTGCATAAAAATAAAAGAATTTTTTTGAAAAACAAAAGTCTTTGCCCCGAATAGGATTTGAACCCTAGACCTTGCAGTAAGTCTGACGGCTCTAACCACTCCGCCACAAACACGTCCTTATGTGTGCGTATCATTTACCCCTAAATGTAAAAACACTTACAAGTTATGCATATGAATTTCCACTCTTTTGTGGCTAACTCCGCCCCCTTTGACCCTAGTGTCACCAAAATCACAGTGTATCTGCCTATGACAATAACAATGTCTATAAAAAAGACCGCATGCGAATCGATCAACTCGTTCGGATGTAATCGTGAGACGAACAGACAGACACACAGCATAATAGAATAAGAGGAGCTTCGCTCCCTAATATTATTGTTATATGCTGCCTTTTTCTATTTGTATAAAGATATGGAAATTTTAATTGAATCGACAATTCTGAATCACATTCCACACTCGAGTAATAGCTTGCATCCATGATAAATATACAGTCTATACATACACAGCCAGAAATAATTAGGTCTTCGTGAAGAACTAATTATTCTTTAAATTTTCATTACATTACGAAAATTATACACGCGCTGCTTTAAATCCGGAATCCGGAAATGTACTCGCATAGTTGTCTCGTCTTCACTACATTTTCTCGTAATTATATTCAGGCAAAGTCGGAATTTCTTTTTCAGTTACTATGGAATTGGTAAAAATAAGAAATTATTTTCCCGTGCTTAAGAGGTTAATATATTTACAATGTAATTACATAAATGGTAGACTATCATTGATAGTACATTCACTTTTTATGATTTATGTCTGCTGCTGCTACTAGCAAATCAATTTGCAAAGCTCTTATAGTTAATTTATTGATAGCTATCATAAGAACTGTACATAGTTTGATTGTTTGCATTTTAAAATTGTAATATTTTCATGCTGTTATTTTAGTATATATAGGTATATATTATAATATACATAACTCGTGTGAATACAAAGAAAAGTGCATACGTGGATGAGAACAAGAATAATAATGATCATGTATAAATATCAAATCAATTAAAAATAAAAAGTAAGATAATGATAACATGTAACTATGTAATTATGAGCTACGTACTTGCACTCATTCGTATTTTTTTTAAATTGGTTTTCGTTTTCATAACATAATATATGCAGTTTTAACTCAAGTACGACGTATTTACAAGTAAAAAGTAAAATTCTCAATTATTATTTTTATACATGCAACATTTAATACTCTTATAAATACGATTTGATTCTGAAATCCTTGAATTTTTTTGCGAGCGACGACCAACGACGTGGTACTATCCCTAGCTCTACATATGTACATGGCCGAAAGTCTAAACAGCCTTTACTTGTTAAGAGCCTACTCTGTGTACTATATGACTCGTATGCCTATAGACACACTTGGGATGCTGGACGAATAGATTTTACAGGCTTGAACACTGGACAAATTACGGAAAATGTGTGCACACTGTGTGCAGCACACATAATAAAAAAGTCCAATTCGTACCTCGTTTAATGTAAACTATTTTGAATTTAACTCCATATATTCTTTTATTTACATTATTATTTATCGCGCTTGTCTTTCCATACACAAAACAAAAAGAAGAACCCATAGAGATAAAGACAGATTTTCTATGCCTTTCTCCACTGTACTTGAGGATCATCCAAATCACAAGTCCCAACGACTATGAGTTGCCTCCCATCACTACTCATGCACCAACTATCCTGAGGATGATTCACAAGAAACTCTGAGTCTTCTCCCACTTCCGTGAGGGTCCACTGGAAATACGGGCAATAGAATGGATTTGTTTCACAATCTGCAGTCCACACATCCTCTCTACCTTCATTCATGAATAGACATTTCCCTTTGGGGGATGATCCGGCTTCCTCTTGAGGCCATGGGCTGGAAATGCGACGCATGGAATCATTTCGACCCGGCAACAATTCAAAGTTTGTCGATCTCCTAAATGATATGATACGAATCAAAACAATCAATCAAAAAACACGTCCTTTTTTCCTTGATTTTTCAAAGGATATTTCTATTAAAAATAAAATAAATAAAATAAATTGGGTGCAGTACGAATTGCAGGCGGCCATGGTGAAAGACGCAAATTCCCTGGTCGAAGTGTCGTCCGTGACGCAGGAGCCCGTTGCCACATTTTGGAGTCGAAAGGATCCTACACAATAAAAAAATAGGAAAATAAATAAATTAGTCATAGAGAATTCAAAGAAAAAAAACCAGCTGGTGGGAAAGTTATTCAATTCGAAAATTCAATGTTTATCTTTGCCTGGAGTCGGAGGTGCGGGCGTTGTTGTTGTTGTTGGTTTCTTTGTTGTCGTTTTGGTGGTGGTTGTTATTGTTGTTGATTTCTTTGTTGTTATTGTTGTTGGTTTTTTTGTTGTTACTGTTGTTGGTTTCTTTGTTGTTGGTTTGGTGGTCGTGGTTGCACAGTCAATTTCATATTGAAAACTACTCAAGAAGATGATGAGAAGCGCGGAAATAATCAAAGTCGACTTCATTTCCATGCACTTGACTTCTTGATTAGTTCTGAACGGGGATGATAATTTTTGTGGCCAAAGTTTCACTCTTTTATATTCATTTTTTTGTTCAGCAGCTGTATGTATACATTTTTGAGCCTTATTTGCATCCCTTTTGTTCAAATAGTCAAAGTTGTTCGTTCGTCATAAACTTTTGAAAAATGTTACATTTCAAAATGAAATGTAACATGGGTGGATGTGTCTATTATTGTCAATTATTGTTTCATTGAACCGGAATTCTGTGTTGTCATTTTTCTGTTCGTTTTCCTCGACAAAGAAACAAGGTCAAAGAGAATATCTAATAAAAAATAGACGGAATAAATTGACAATTGAATTGACAGACTCGGAGGAGAATCCTTTGTTTCTACTTTTCTGCAATCCTTTTTTTATTTTACCGTAATTTATGTGAAAAGGTAAAACTCGAGAAATAACTAGAAATTGTTTAATTCAAACGTGTTTTTGTGTGTGGTTTTACATGTAGACAAACAAAAACGACTCTTGTAGAACTTTGGAGTTGGTGGTTTTTCGACCTTTTTCAATATGTATATGTATATGCTTGGAACCGTTGACGTCTGTTTTTATAGGTATATAGGGACAACCGGGGTAAGCGTGACCGGTTGAATTTTGCCATCGTATAAAGACGTCAATTTTTATAATGGAAATGTGCGATCTGTACCGCAGGGTTGAGTGACCACCTCTGACACCCGAATTCTAAATTGTGACTCAATCTCAAACTCAGACTCTAAGCCTTGTTGGAAAATTTATTGCAGACATAATTAAAGGTCCAATTTGTACCTCGTTAATTTAATGATTTCGTCTTCCGCAACTCCTCTGGCGGATAGAGCACTTGACCTGTTTCATCAACATTCTGTTCCTCCCAGACCCGCAACTAGATCCTAACACAGGAATTCCAGTGAGCTGAGGATGGACGAGGCCGTCGCTTCAGAATTCAAAATCTTGTCTTTCCATGACTCAGACATTCATCTCACATTTTTTCTCTGGAGTCTTATTCTCATCTCGTCCACATGTCCGAAAAAGACCTTTTTTCCAGACCCCCTCCCTCCCCTAAAATCTGTGAAGCTCATAAAATTGCTGAACCCCTGCCCCCCTAAAAAAGACTCTTTTTACGAACGGCCCCTAACCGGTACTTAAAAACAATGACTGTCGTATGCGGACGTGTATGTGAACTGTTGTTAATTAATTATTACCAATAGTACAATTTAATATATCTATACGACGCATTCGGGTGCTATTGGCAAATAAAAATGACCAAGGAAAATTCTGAACGATATTTGTTTTGTCATTATTCACGTTGATAAAAATATTTGTGGCTCCATCATTTCCGTACAGACTCTGTGTTTGTTCTTTTGTGTGCATGTAAATAGTCAAAAGCGACCGCTGCTCCGAGGTCTACATTCAAAAGTTAATTCCGAGTGTCAATGGACCGCACAATTAATATTAATTTATGTTCGTGGAGTGGGGAACCGGTGGTTAAAGATGGTTTAAACAATCACGAATCCGGGACAAACTCTTGTCAATACTGAATATTTAATTCCCTTTAACCTTTTATTCTCCACACAACATTTTATTAATTGCAAAACTCAGTTTGTTTCGAGTACCAAAAGACTCGCCCATTCTTTGAATCCCCTTCAACATTTTTACTCATCCTTCCTTTCAATTCAAATAAATTCGACTCCATTCTCATCAATGAAGGAATCTTTGCTGGAATCTGGACCCTGACGACTTCCGTTCAAACCCTTAACCACAAAATGCTCACAAAGTGGAAGTTGCGATGGAATTATTTTCTTTGTTTTCTGCATTAAGTTTTATTCCAGTGGAATTGTCGTTTTCTGACTCTCTCGATTCACTCGACTCTCATCTCTGAACCGTATAACGGAATTACTTGACACGTGGTAACCAGCCTGGTTAAGGATGTGGGTGTTACATGTCATGACAATTTCTCTCTAGCTCCACTTCATCAGAGTCAGGTAAAAACATTTTGACCGACTTGTACATATTTGAGTGAAATGACTGGAATGCCGGGTACAGCTGTCACGTAGATCCAGCTGAACCTAACCTTAGACGTGGGGATTTTTGTTCGGTGAAAAATAAAAAATAATGAGTGGGTAATTTCAATTTCCTATTCCAGGCTCCAGGAATCGAGTTCAAACCGTTTTGGCATTTCTGTTTTTCCTGTTTTGTATTTGCACATGGTTGGGTGTAAATATAAAGAATTCAATGAGCGATTTCACGCAAAGGTCTGAAATTAAAAGTTAAGGAAAGTCCACAAAAACTCGAGGCATAGTATAATTATTTATTATTCGGGAGCCGTTAAATATTGAAGGAAAGAAAATTCCGGCAATGAAGTTACTTATTATTACTAATTATACCGGGTGTTCCCCGCCTTTTCATCCAAATTACACACCCAGATGCCTACACTCAACTCTGTGCTGGTCATTACATACAATTTTCATTGCTAAATATTTTTCTACTGCGTGTTTCCTCTCGCATTCGCGGACATTGAGAGTTTGTTGCTGGGCCAATTTCCTCTCTTCTCATGCTTTCACTCTCCCAATCGACTCAGACAAACCAAAAGAATCGGTCATTCTTTGAATTCCCTTCAGCATTTTTACTCATCCTTCCTTTCAATTCAAATAGATTCGACTCCATTCTCATCAATGAAGGAATCTTTGCTGGAATCTGGACCCTGACGACTTCCGTTCAAACCCTTAACCGCAAAATGCTCACAAAGTGGAAGTTGCGATGGAATTATCGCGCCTTTTCTTTGGCGTCTGCATTAAGTTTTATTCCAGTGGAATTCGATGAATTGAGTGGGCGGATGACGAGCACAAAATCCAGCTGGAGAAAAATCCTTTTCAAGCTGTGGCAAATCGTCTTTGTATGTTACTGTGGATTCCTCACTTTCCGGTTGACGCATTCTTTAGCTGGATGGTCTGGAGTTGCCGTGAATTGGGATTTCCTCCCGGTCATGATTGCCGTAACTCTCGCTTTCCTCGCTTTCTTCATCTTGACGTCTCTCGTTTTTGATTGCGAGCGGGATCTGAACTGCAAAGTCTACAATGAAATCCTCCGAATCCGACGTAAGCAATTCCCCATTTTCTCTTTTTCTATCATCCGAAACTCGTTCCTGTTCAATATTTACTAGCAAACCGATACGACATTTTGTTGTATTTTTCCAGAGGGATTTGATGATGCCGCGGGCTGCAAGAGAAGCGGGAAAGAAAAATCTGATGGAGCTTCTTGTTTGCCTTGTCCCATTCGGACTTTACGGATCTTCCGTTGCCTACTACGGGCTGTACATTATCCATCCGGATCTCCCGACGCTCCTCATCTCCACAGTTCCAGTCGGGTGGAGAAACTTCTGGACAATCTCACTCTGTCTAGCCGTGGACAATCTCTTCATGGTCATCGGATCGACTTGGGTTCTGTACTTTACGTTCCTCGTCCTCTCCTTTGTGATGACACAAACAGACTCCACTCGCTCAGCCACACTTCAACTCCAGTAAAAAAATGAGACATTAATTTTGGATTTAAAAATGGCTGCAATATGTGACAAATGCCTTCGTTTGTTTGGTTTTTAGAGATGACGAAGGCCGGGATTTGAACGAATTGTTGTTCGAGTCTTATGGGAATCTCCAAACGTTGGCCACTCAGTTGCGATTCTTCAATTGCGTTTGTTCGAGCAGCTTTTGGATCTTCAAAATGGTGTGGCTAATGGCGAGCATTTTATGTGGATTTTCAGCCATCCGACTCGGCCACTCAAATCCTCCACTCTCTTCACTCTACACTCTGGCCTGTTTCAATGCCACAGTCCTTTACATTGGGATGTTCCAGTTGGCGTACGGAGTGACAAGGAAGGACGATGAATTGAGGGAGGTCATCCGGGTCAAGAGTGCGGGGCTGAGATTGAGCAGGGACCGAAAGTATTGTGAGTGTGTGCTGAGGTCAGTCCGGCGGATGGCGATGAGGGTCGGTGGATTTCATCGGGTGGAGCGAGAGGCCGTTCCAGTCTTTGTGGATTTCGTTGTGAAGCAAATTGTGGGACTTTTAATCGCACTCTCTTAAATTAATTCCACAATTCCACATTTCCAGTCCTGTTGATATGGAATGCACATACCCGCTAAAATACCTGGCCAAATTAATTCTTCATTTTCTTTAAATGGCAAAACACAAACTTGCATTAGTAAAATTGTAGCCGTGTTAAAAAAATTGAAGCAATTTGAAAACAGATCGGATTCACGCCGGTCGATGATACTCAAAATATTTTAGTATTCAAGAAATTCTGACCTCTGACTCACAAAACCAGAGACGAGAACGCTTTTGTATAAAACATTTCTCTGTACAAATATGCGCGCACACTTTATCAATTTCATGGCGTATGCAAAATAAAAAGTATTGTAAATTGTGTGGAATTTCAACGCCGAAGGAATCCCAGTTTTTTTTATATTTATTCAAGTCAGTATTGGATTTTCTCCCGGACAAACGCACTCACTTCCATAATTACACAAATTCTCAGCACAGAAACAGCTCGACACCTCTGTGATCTGATGACCTTTCGTTGTCTTCCGAGTCGCGCAGTCCGCACTCATCCTCTCGGGCTTCTTCTTACAGCCCCGTTCCGTATCCGGGCCATCCTTCGTCAGTACAGTTCTGTGCCAGCAGTGGTCACCCGGTAAACAACTTACCATATCCAAAGAACCACCACGAAAACCACACGGCTCACCTTCTTGACGGCCATTCAGATGACAGAAACAATTGAAAGGACCGACTGCGCCAAAAGGGGAAAAATATAAAACTGAACTGAAAACTTTGTCGAAAAAACTGGGCAAAAAACAAGATTTTTCTATCCTTTTTTATTTATTTTTTTTACTTTGTATTTCATTTTTGGGCCGGATTTCCCCATCCGCGTTATAATTCCGCTCCCGCTCGTCATCAATCTCGACGACAATGTAAATGAGGACGATGGACACGGAGAGGAGGAAGATGATGAGGATCCACACGACGACGCATCATTTCGTTCGGGAAATGTGTCGCCGACCGCCCTCCTCCTCACTGTCCGTTTGACTACTATTTGAATCGGATGCAGAGGCGCGTGGGCTCACTGGCGATTCTCCATCCTCGCTTTTGGACTCTAAAGAGTTTGACGTCCGCTCCTCATTCTCATCCGACTCGACAATTTGATTATTATTGTTGTTGTTGTTGTTACTGTTCGGCTTCCCATTGTCGTTCAAATCCTTCCCGGACCGATTGCTCTTCACACTCATAATAAATTAAATGCTTGCGGAGACCACTTTTAAGCGAAGAAAAAGTGCGGAGCAAAAATAGAGGCTGAGAATTGAAAATGAGTTTGAGCTGGTGATTTAAAGTTGTTGTTGTTGTTGTTGTTTGGAGATTTTGTTGTGAGGGCCAAACAATTTAGTTGGCTTTTTGGAGACTGTTGCCATATCGTCACGAATTTAATGAAGGAAATAAAAGGAAAGGAATTTTTCTTGGCTCATATCTGACAGGAGAAACTCAAAAGCGGGAAGGCTTTTGACATGAGAATTTATATTGAAATGTTGGTTGACTCTGACGCCGCTCAGGAAATAAATGAGAAGAATCCCGCACATTTGTTCAAACAGATCAAGAAAGATGGATTCTGAAAGTCAAAAACGAATTTACTTGCAAATGGACTCAAAAAAGCCCGGTGACAATTTTAAACCGGCACTCACATATTTTGAGCAGATGAATGCCGTCATTTTTCGTGTGAGCGAGGAAAGCAGTTTGGGAAAATCAACTAATCTGTAAGCAGTAAAGTTTTTTACTTGAAAACACTGTTGGACTTTGACGCCACTCATCACGGAACTGAACTCATTTCAGAATTTCCAAGTGCAGTTAAAGCGTCTGTCTTTCGGCATAAAATCGATAAAAATAATAACACTGAAATACGCAGCTCCGATTCCCTTATAAAGAATAAAGCAGATTTTGCACACGGGTAAAAAGTGATGAGAAATTATTTGTTATCAATCCTATTAAAGTTCAAAATATATTTGTGTTGTCTATGAAAGTGAGAGAAATTCATAAGGATTTAGAGATAAAAATAATCGCAATCACGAGTTGGGCATTCATTTTATTTATCGTAAATGAAAGAGTGAAGGACTGTGGACCAGGTGTGAAAACATTTACATATACAAACACGCAGTGGGAAAATATCGGTAAAGTTCTGCCTCACAATACGCGTTTGTTTCACATTTCACATTTCAACCTGTTTTTTCCGCACTCGAAACTTTTCCCCAAGTTAATTTTTCAATATCATTTTGCAATATTTCAAAGGCAAAGGCAGCAGAGGTGATTTTTATTTAATTACAATTAAAATCCTCAAAATATTGTAAAAATATCTTTATTCTATTTGAATGTTTTTGTTAAGGTTTTGAGTGACAACAAAATTCCCTTACGGATGAACTCGGTCGTGACAAAGTTGTGTGAGGAGGAGATGAAACGGGTCAAATGGGAGGAGCTGACCATCCAATTTCCTCCGGAAGTGCTGGAGAAATCTGTCGTCATTGAAAATCCGCCAAAGTTGGCCGATGACGTGAGTCAATTTATTATTTATAAAGATTTCCCCACAGAATTTTTTAATTAAACTAACTAAATATTTCTCCAGATGCTCGTGGAGATTTTTAAACGTCTGGACATGACGTCGCTCCTTCTCGTCCGTCTCGTGAACCGGAAATGGAACGATTTGGCGACGGCGGTTCTCCATCTCCGTCCAGCCCACAAGATAAATCTCGTGTATGACAACGATCGTCACATATTCCTCTGGACCCGCAACAACGTGACCCTGCCCACTCTCACAAACTACATCAAGTTGTCCAGGAATTTCCCATTCTCCTCTTTCTCTTTCTCTTTCAGCTTCTGCATCCCCATCAAGTCCGGGCAAAGACCGATAATGAGAACGAAAGACCTCTCCGAGTTTCTCCGCATTTATGGTCGACAAATAAAGTCACTGGAACTCATCAATGATGGCCCTCATTTGACCCGGAAGCAACAAAACTTCCATGTGAGAGCCTTCCAGCGGATCCTCACCGAGACGCCACTCATCACCCGTCTGGACATGAGTCACTGGAGCCATGAAAAGTCCACGACGCCGTTAGCTCTCCCCATTTCCTTCCATAGACTTCGGACCCTCATCGCTAATTACGATTCTGGAGCTGGCGGATCCTCCTCTGCAGGGATCTTTGGGGAGATTCTTCAGGCTGCTGGAGAGAATTTGATTGAAATTCGAGATTGGAAAAATCAGGGTTTTCTCACTTCAGATCTCCGGGTTTTTTCTCATTACAGAAAAATCCGGGCACTCCGAGACATTTCTATCTGTCCGGACGGCGAAGAGACCTTGGAATTCTTGGAGAAGATTATCCAGGAGAATTCTCTTTCCCTTCAAGGCTGTTCCTTCTATTTGGACTGGGTGGCAGGGCAGACGAAGGATATTCAATGGAGAGTGGCAGAGCTCATTTTTAATGTCCTAAAACTCTGCAGCAACAGTCTGGAGTCTTTGGATTTGAGTCCAATCGGATTTCTACCCAGCGCCGCTCTCCGTCTTCCAATCTTCTCCAGGCTGAGACTCCTTCAGTTCCACGATGGAACGGAAGAGACGATGACTCGAGCCTTTTTCCCTCTGGACAATTCTCTAGGACGTCTCGCGCTCACTTTCCCACACCTCCGCCGCGTCATCTTCAACTTTGAGCAGCTGGACAGTGGAGTGACTGGAGATCCGGTCCAGTGGGATTCTTTATTTCCTCCAAACTCTCCAGATTCCATCCCATCAGTGAATCATCTGGAGATTTCTAATGCAAAGAGTTCCAAATGCCTCGAGACTCTCGCCCGTCTCTTCCCTCATTTAAAATCCTTCATTTTTCAGAACCCTTCTGAGAACTTCCCCGTCTTCGCTGCTGGAGTCTGGAAGAATTTGAGTGGGCTGGAACTGCTCAAGTTGAGGATTGCGGATCGAGGCCCCGCGAATAGTTTTCCAGCGGTTGATGCGGCTTTCACTGGATTCGCTGAGAGGACTGTGGAGAGATTGATGAAGCTGACAGAGGAGGAGCTCCGGAGTATTTCCATGGAGGAGATGGACAGCTGGCGAGAAAACCCATCAATTCTGGAATTGAAAAGTAATTATTTTTCTCAAAAAAAATACTTTGATTTTATTATTATTAGCAAACGGATAAAAGACTTGTTTTTGTATGTTTTATCATTTTATTAGATTTGACAACAATGGGAATTACTTTGAGGGTCGGGCGGTCCGGTACGATGTCAAAGGTCAGCCCAGTCATTTCTAAAGTGACTGGAGCCTGCGCTTTTGCCCCAATGAGGAAGCTGGAAATGAATCTTTGTGTGGACAAAGACAGCCGGTTTTCTGTGGAAGGTCTGCGCATGTTTTTTGTACATTAAAAAATTAATCCTGGGATTGTATTTTCAACTCAATTGACCGTTTTAGTGAAAATTTTTGATTACATTTTTTTTTTCCAGAAATGAAACCAGCTTTTGCTGACCTTGCTCCGTTCATCAACAGGATCCGAATATTTTAATTTTCTTTATTTCATTGTAAATGGGCTGAGGGATTTTCAATTGATAATTTTGGGAAGGGCATTTAATTTTTAATTAAAGGACAGGAAGTAAAAATCTGTTTGAAAGTCCAAGAAATCTTTGAAAAAAAAAAAACAATAAAAAAATGTGAGCACAAGGTAAAATTCAGTTTCTTTTACCTAGCTTTGGCATGGAATGAAAAGGGCCGAAAAAGATTCGATCGGCGTCTAACTCCCACA
The DNA here is from genome assembly GCA_034699125.1 of Gisinianus flammeolus. Classification (NCBI taxonomy): domain Eukaryota; kingdom Metazoa; phylum Arthropoda; class Collembola; order Symphypleona; family Katiannidae; genus Gisinianus; species Gisinianus flammeolus. The sequence continues at coordinate 14,313 of JAIUND010002013.1, read as the reverse complement.
ATTCCATTTATTAAATAAAAAAGACTTTCCTTCACTTTTTTTATAGTTTTTTGTCAGCACACAAATAAAGTCTCTAATTTTTTTACGGGTAATAAGTCAATTTCGTAGTTCTGGGCGGGAGATCTTGATCGTCACCTTCAACCTCCGTATTTTTTCTTGGCACATGCTAACTGACACTGAGAGTGACCAGAGCGTCCGTTTGCTGACTCGTCACACAGAAGAAATGGAAAGGGGGCTGGTCCGCGTTGCAGTCAATCATTTGACAGTCGGAAATATCCGTCGTCAGAGTCTGAGCATTTTTCGTCTGGAGAGAGAGATTTTTCAAATAAATATTCACTTCTAGATTTTTTGAAGGATGCTGACATCAACTTACGGCAAATAATTTATTTCTGTATTTCCATTGGGATTTTTCCGTGTTTCCCACTGAGTTTGTAATAAATACTGTGATGAGTCGTCTCTTCGCATTAATTTTGGATATCTGTGAAAATTTAGGAGCGTTCGATTTCCTTTCCAGTGTTCTGCTGTGATGAGAGTTCAGCGAAGGTCCTGAAGCAGAAGACAATGGGCAACTAAGGCCATTGCCATTGTTGAGACACGAACGAAAGAACGAATAAGAAAAAAACATTTGGGTTTTTAATGGCCTTCAAATTCTGCAATATGCCAAAAAAAATGTTTCGCTTGCTCATTTTAATTCCGATTCAGCTAGCGACTGACATATTGCGTTAAAAATTATCAGTCAAAAAAGGATTTTTCAAAAACGGGTTTTGACAAATTTTCAATTCATTAGTTTTGTATAATATTTGGGTCTAGAAGGAAAATATCTTAAGGTTCCTCTGGTTCTGCTGTCAGTTTGTCCAGTGGCTCGAGCGGTATTTTCAGAGGGTCATCGGGAGAGTCCCGGATCATCATGATGGGACAGAGACCCCAGCGATCCTCCGTCACAATCGTCGTGATCACAATGACAACCAGCTCGATGAACGTGACCAAATACAAAAGTCCGTGGTAAATCAGCGGCCCCGCAAACTGGAGGAATTCGTTTGAGTGGGGCAAATCCGGGGAGCGGAGGGCGGAGACGAGAAGCAGGAAAATCAGGAAGTCCACCGCCAATTTTAAAATGACCGCCGCGATCACCAACGACAGACTCAATCGTTCCTACCAAAAATACAACCAGAAAACTCGTAAACAATTAACAATTTAACTAAATGAACTGGAAATCCACTTAACAGTTTTCTGCGTGTGTTTACTTTGGTCCGGAGTTTTTTGCTTTGTTTCCCACAGAAAACGGTCAGGGTCGCACTCACCCACATCAAAACTAAGGAAAAGAAATCGCAATAAATTAAGTTATTTGTGAAAATCTTCTCCAGGAAAATTAAGACCAGGCCCCACCCGAGACGACGAGCATGTAGAAAAACCCAGAGGATCCGAAGGGCTCACCGGTCCAGCAGCAAACCAACAGAACGATCAAGGTCATAAAAGTGTACACCAAAGCTCCGCCCACATAATAAAACTGAACACATAAAATTAATTAACTCGCATTTATTTTGTTTGCGAAATCATTGGAAAATGTGCGAGAAATAATTTGTGTTTTGTTTACTCTATAAAATAATCGAGTGATTCGGTCGGCCGCTTTAAAATATTCGAGCGATTGAGCTCCGAAATCTTCCTCTTCCGATCCCTCCGCTTCGCCCTCCATCAAAACCCACTGAATTCCACACAAATTTTACAACTGACGCAGAGAGTCGGAATTTCTCTGCACTCATTTCACACTCATAAATTCCTGGAAGGACGTGAAAAAGGTGGGAAAACTGTGACAAAAAACTGTGGACAAGAGAAGCAAAAGAAAAGAAATAAAAGAAACGAGAAGAAAAGAAAGAAATCGATCCAACTTTTTCGTGTTGCATTTGGCTCTCTGCAGTTCCTCCGTTTGTTTTGTTGGTTTTCCTTTGGGCCATTTGATATCTTTTGTGCGTTTGTGTGTTGGGATTGTCAAATATTGAAAGGGGAATTTGTGTGAGGAGCAGACAGATACGGACGAGCACCAGACGGATTTGACTGCGTGAAAAGTCGGATGAGCAACGGGCAAATTCATGAGAGGAAAATGAATATTGACTCGAATACCGATGGAGAAACCTCTGCGTGGGTTTTTTATTGGGCTGTCAGTCGTGTGCTGCGTGTAAATTCTAAAGATTTCGCAGTACAAAAGCCGCAGTCGATGGAGTGAGGGAGAATGGAAAAAGGAATGAAAAAAGCTTGGCGTTCTCGCCACTCATTTTTTACGACCGGCATTTCTATGGGACTGAAAACCTTTGTTGAGGACTTTCAAATGAACGAAATACACACGAGAAAATTTCAGATGGAGTGGAAAACAAAACGAATTTTGCTATGGTTCTTCCTTGAATTTTTTGAGAGATTCGAAATGTAAAACAAAACTAGGGTCTCTTCCTGGACAATTCATTAATCTCAGGAGACTAGAAATATTGAGACAATTTAATTCAAATGAAAAGCGATTTGTGGACAGTTTTGAAAAATAAATAATCTGAGGAACATGGAAAAACGATGAATGACTTTGTTGAGTTTCGATGCCGATTGGAATTCTCGACCTGGGTTCTCATATTTTCAACTCGCAGATGAATTTGTGCAATTTGGTTGTGGGTTCTCATCTGATTGACACCGACTGCAAATGAGATCAAATCTCTTCCTGTAGTCAACAGTATTTTATAATACAAAAGAAATTCTGCCCCATTTTCATTTGACTTCTTTTTTCTTTTTGCTTCTCACTTCCCGTCCTTTCTTACCAACTTTGAACGTTCATTTTGGACTTCCATCACTTTTCGCGTTCCTCATCCCAATTCCCTCCACCTCCAGCACATCACGTGGTGGCTTATTTTTGGTCCTTAACTGGATGCGTCGTCGACTCCCCGCGGCTCTGTATTCGGTGTACCGCTTTTTTTATTTGCTGTACCCGCATTACTTTATGTTGTAATCCTTTTGCTGTTTATCAAACCAAATGCTTCCCGGCCCTACCGTTTTACCACTTTTCAGAGTACCCTTTGAATTGAATATTTACGGAAACGTGAATATGAATAGCGTTTTATAGGCAGCTTCGCTACCTAACTCCTAGCTTAAGCGTAAGCCTTGATCGTGGAATTCAAGGGCCCTGGCTTGCCCATGGCTTTGAATTTTGTACATCCTTTTTTATTGACAAACAGGCTACGAAGGATTATCACGTGTCCCAGTATTTGTCGTGTGGAGCTCAAACTTGATTAAAAAATTCTGTGTGTTACAGAACTGGTTGCTTGGATTTGAGCTGGAGCGAGTAGGGAGCAAAATGTTTTGGTCTAATATTTTATTTTGTCTTCAAATGGCTCTTTTTCTACTCCCCTCGCGCATTGTCTCAGACTATGGTTTTTCTGAATTGAAAAAGACCCTATGGAACTGTATTAATTGTACAAAAAATAATTGTGTAAATGATGCGTCCTCATTTAATTTTAGTGACGAATTAATTAATGATTTAAATATTAATTTCTCGGGTGTTATTCCAAACAGTGTAAATGGTGATACAAATTCAGGCAATTCTATATCTGAATACCCATCGGAAGTAAATTTTAATTCAATCAAAGGGCTTAAATTTGGACATTTAAATATTAATGGGTTGGGCGGTAAGTTTGAGGAAGTGAAATCCTTTCTTCAGACTTACCATTTTCTATTGTTTTCTCTTATTATTATTATTATTATTATTATTATTTATTTCTCTTGTCGATTTGGCCTGTGGCCCATACAACAAATAAAATTCACATCATTTTACGTACTTATATTCGCTTGTTTAATATGTATGCTTCACATTAGTATGTTCCAGCTTAGTTAGGTATATAATATATAAAATAAAACAAATTATAGAGTTACATATGTAAATAATGTATTCGCATTAAAATTCTTATAGTTATCATTAGGTAATGCCTGCACAATCATAAAAGAACGTCCTTATTTTAAAAGCTTCTGTCCAAAAGTAGTATAGGTTCATTAGATTATTTTTGTCTGTTTTGTCTAAAAATATTTTTATTGGAAAGTCTTCCCTTATTTTCACTATATGTATAAGATTGTGTAGATATTTAGATCTTGGAGGCTTGTAGAACATAATATGAAATAAATCCTCATCTTCCTTTGCACATATTTCACACTTTGTATTTTTTTGGTATTTTGCTGGTTCAGATATTCCACATGGAATTGAGTATTATAGATTGTCCATTAAATTTTAGGAGTGGGATTCCAGTTCTTAGTTGTAAAACTACTCTCACAACTTCCCAATTTAGGTTATGATTGAAAAAGTCACTTTTGGTTGCGTGAGTCTTTATTTGTTTGTAGTGTAGAAATTTATTTGATGACAGCATTGATTGAACGTCACGATCAATAACCATTTGATTTACTTTCCCTATTAAATTATGTATAGTAGTTTTTAGGTACAATGGAGCGAAGAGCTGGTATTCTTCAATTAAATTAAATGTGATAAATAGATTTTTTAGCTGTGTGTGCCAGTTCCTACTTTTATTTTCGCTTATACTTTGAGTTGCTTTGAAGCATATACTGTTTAAACTTTTTTCACTTTTATTAAATATATTTTTTAATAGGAATTTAAGAGTTAATTTGAATATTGTAGTTTTGATTAATACTGCAACAGTTTCCAATCTGAGTATATAACCTGGAGTCATTTTTGATGCATTCAGTGTGTATCTCAAAAATTGAGTTTGGAATCATATAATAGTACAGATTGAACAAGAGAGTTAAAGAGTCTGATACGGATGTCAATGTCACGAGTATTACTTTTGTATATCAAAGAGTTTAGTTTTCCTAGTGCGTGTTTATCTTTATTTATAAAATGGATTTTTGCACAGTTAAAATGTCCTAGGTAATGAAATGGAACACCAAGGTATGTATATTGTATTGTTTTCTCTTAATGAACTTAGATTGAGAAAGGGATTCAAATCATCATTTTTTGAAATTCCTAATTACACTTCCCTCTTTGAAAAAGCTCTAAAACAGCTCAAAATCTTTTGCTCGTGTCAAAAATACTCGCATATCCCCCGGCGGAGTTACCATTAGTCTGCTCCTTATAATTTCGGGCACCTAGGCCTCACAATATATATTTCGGCGGGCGTAGAGCTTACCTAACCGGTAGAACTCTTGAAATGATTCCAACATGATGCACCCAGACTCCTCAAAAATTTTGTAAGATTCTACAGTGGTCATTTCATGTGAATATTATAGTGCTTAAAAGTGGGCCCGAACTTTATTCTAGCTTTTCTATTGTCCCTTGACTTTACCCAGTCTAAAAAGTCGGAATTCGCATTCTGTGAATAAATTAATCAATGGCAATGGCTAAAAAAGGATAAAAATTTTCTATATCAACTTGAGCCTTAACACACACACACACACACAATATTAAGCTCTCATTTTATCGACACAGACCGCTTTATTGGTCGCCAACTAAACGAGACATTCAAATCCATTGGCAAACATTCAGATAACACACATACAAATACATATACAAATTTACATTGAGTACAGCAGAGTGTTAAACTTTGCCAGTGAGGCTTTGCGTCATAATTATTTTTACTGTCCTCACTCCACAATTACGCTCTCATACAACGGTCAATTAAATATTTAATTGTATTTTGTGACAGGAAAGCCCTGAGAAAAACGGGTGGAAATGTCTAAATCAGTTGATCGGCTGTTGGTGAAATTCCAGGAGTTTGATATCGGTTCTTTTCTTGCGGCCCATAAATATTATTTGTGCGAGTCCACGCTGAACACACAGAAACTCGCAGTTGCTGCCGGGGCAGACGGCAATCAAGTGGAGGAAATTGTACGACTCAAAACTCTTTCAAATCACCAATAAAAAATACAGGATATTTATTTGCTAATTCCATAAATGGATCTTTTTCTCTCTCTCTCTCTGCACGAAGAGAATAAATTTGCTCGGAACTTTACGTTGTACGAGTTCATCGTGTCCAGACATAGTCGAAGTCCTTTAATCTTTCTCCAGGCCCTCGATCTATCCAACAACCAACACATCCTGGAGTTCATGGAGCAAGAAATAAATCAAACTCCAGCGACGGTGAGTCTTAAATCTATACAATTAATTAAACTAAAATAAATGACAATGCCCAATTTTTCTTCATTTTGTAGAATTTCTCTCCGTCCGACGGGTCATCAAGCATGATTTTGTTCAACAGTCAGTTTAAAAAGGAGGTAGATTTGGGCGAGGGTTCATTCGGGTTCGTCTGGAAGGTGAAAAATGAAAAGTACGGAAAATTTTCAGCTCTGAAAGTTGTCAAACTGACTGAAGGCTACCCTCTAACAACAGCACGGAGGGAAGTGACCAATGCCCGGGTTTTATTTAGGAATGGAGAGGACAGTCGTCTTGGATATATTGTCCGGATCTGGGAGGTCCTTAAAGGGCAGGAAGACTCGACCTTTAACCCTGACTGCCAGCAGTGGATTCTCCACGCCTGGCTCACCAAAGTCCCGTCCATTTCGGGTCTCCACTTTATTCGAATGGATCTTTGCGACTCCCTGACGCTGCACCACTGGCTGCGCAATCTGAAGACCAACGGAAATGTCGTAGTTGACCGGAAATTGTTTCTCCAGATTGTCCAGGGACTCGGCTGTCTCCACGACAACGATGTCATTCACAGGGACTTGAAGCCACTTAACATTTTACTCACCAAAGTCCCCACCCACTTCGCTTATACCTGCGCGTCCCCATCCAATGAAAAGGAATTAATCGCCAAAATTAGCGATTTCGGGAGTTCGCGCCTCCGGCTAGAAGATGCGCAGAGCAAATTGACGGCGGGAGTTGTGGACGGGCCGTGGGTGAGTCCGGAGCAGCTTGGGGGGTGGAGCTACGGGAAGGAAACGGACATTTACCCACTCGGCCTCATGCTCTTCTGCATTCTCAGCCCTCTAAAGGGAACTTCGGACGCCGAGGTCAAATCTTATTTCCAGCAGTCCTTCAATGGGTTGATACGGAAGAAGACAGAATTCCCTGGGCAATTTTCCACCGATCTCCCTAACGAAGCGGGGTTGTTAAGGCGATTGCTCTCCCACGACCCGAAAGTCCGACCGTCGACCGACCAGATTTTTAAACGGCTTTTGAGTTGTTCGGATTTGGGGGAGAGCGGCCAAAGTCCTTCAGTAAGGATCTAATTATGAACATCAATTAATCAATTTGTTGAAGTTTTCTTCAGTGCGTTTGTATTTTTTAGCAGGGAGAAATCTTAGAGCCTGCTGGTCCACGAAGGCCGGTGACAATCGACGTGTCGACCCAAACACGAGAGATCAACACATTCCCAAGCCAGCTCGTCAAAGTGCGTCTCTTGTTCTTTTGTTTCCTTCTTCTTGGCCCTGCGAGACCTTTAATCAAACCCATTCCGAAGGACGAGTCAGCCAGTGACAGTGAAATTGTGTCGTTTGGTCTCGGTCTCGGCGAGGATCAACAGGCTGTTGACTGTACCAAAGAAAAGAGTTTTATATTCGGTGAGAAAATGATGTAGCAATTAAATTTTATTAAATATTTTTAACTTCAGAATGAGAAATTTATCAAAATTGAGCATTTGGACAATTTTAATTGGCGATTAATTGGAAAGTGAATTACATACAGGTTTTCAAATTATTTTCAAAGAAAGTTGTGTTTGACTGATTTAATCTTGTTTGTGGATCCTCAGGTTTCGTGTGAATAAGCGAATTGGACTTTCTGGAATTAGATTTTTCGGCCCGGTTGCAGCTGACGCGGAGTACGAAATCGAAATACGAATATTCGATTACAATATGGAAACTCACATACCGATAGAGAACAGAACAAAAACGGTTTTCGGCCCGAATAAAACGGTTTTTGCCCGGAAGGAAATGCCGTTTTTTGCATACTTCGACCAAATCCCGCTGGAGCCACAATCACAGGGATACCAAATTAATTGTGTTCTGACGGTAAACCCCAATCATTCACAAATTAATTAAATCATTCTTTTAACTGTGAGAATTTAACTGATGACCATCCCAAATACGTTAATTCCCTCAAAACGCAAAAGAAATCGTTTTCTTCATGACCAGTGAAAACACCCAATTGACTACTGGCAAATAATTAAATTCCCGTTTCCCGCAGCCTTCTGACGCATCTTTTAATTGCATTTAGTGTAGTTTTGTTTAAAGATGAACAAAACAAAAGTTCGTCCAATTAATTTTCTCTCTTTGCTTTTGATTGTTGGCTGTCGAAGCAAAGTGAACCAAAATGATTTGATTTTTCTGCAACTCAAATCCCTTGTCGTTTTCGGTTTTTCAGGGTCCAGCAGTTCAAAACAATGCTTTCGTAAAGTACGATAAGGACTGGACAAAATTGGATTTGAATTTGGAGGCTTTGCCGGGTCTCTCCCTGGAAACTAAATATTCTGATGACGGGCCAATCAGCGCTCTGCGGTTGAAACTTTTGTAGAATTTGTAAACAATTTTATTAAAATCAGATTCTTTTCCTCTTGCACATAACTATGCAAGCGAAAACTATAAAATAGTCCGGTTAAACTATTTTGAACTCCATGAAAAGTGAAACATTTTTACCGTCAAAGAACGTTTGACGTATTTCTATGCGATTCTGGCGTTTACATCAATTCGTTTTAACTGGGTGCCTGAGATGAGCCGCCATTTCAAATTCTGCCAGTCAGATCGTAATTTGAACGCTTTGATTCCCTCTGACAAATTAAAATTCTTTGAAAAATGTGTGTTTTATCAGGCTGCCTTGACTTGGAATGATCTTCCGGCTCAAAACAAGTGGCCATCTTTGTCCCATCCGCAATTTAAAAAATCTTTAGTTTGCTGGTTAGTAGGACAAAGAAAGAATGAGTTTGTATCACAATAATTTAGGGTATTCTGTTTTTCTACTTCTTTACTCGACAAGAAATGTTAATTGGTTGTTCATACAAAAATGTAAAAGTGCTTTAGACATTAGACATTCACGTTCAAGGGGGGGGGGGCACTCGTCATTTGTACGGATGGTCTTTCCAGACCAAATCTCAATTTCTAACGTAATAAAGTTGAATTGAATTGTTTACGATATTGCAGGGTTTTATCACTTTGAAGACACTGGATTTAGAACGAGATTTCTCTCCTAGAGAAATGTGTACGCTCAATGTAACGGCCAAATCCAGAGCTCTATGGGTCTGTGACGGAGTGGAGAAATAAAATATGGTTTTTCCTTTTTTCTCTTCACTGGATTTTCTGGAGAGATTCCCAATGCAAAACTTTAGTTTTTGAAAAAATAAATAATGTGAGAGGCACAAGAAAAGTATAAATATTTTTGCTGTTTCAACGCTATTTGCAATTTTTAGTCCTTCCTTATTCATTCTCCTAACCTCTGCAATCGCAAAATTGAGAGAAAATATTTAGACGGCGTCAGAGTTGTCCACATTTTCATGCAAGTTTATTTTCATTTTCTAGTTAATTTCCATACACTACAGATTTAATTAATCCATTTTCATTCATGTAAACATAGAAATATCAATTAAATAATTTGCAATTGTATTTTTGAGTCGTATCTTTACAATTGAAATCCTAGTGAGGAAATCCTCTGCTGTTTTCTCTCTCCGCAGTTGTCCTTGCCGGCCGAGAGTCGAATTTTTAAAAATCTACAATTTTTTCTCCAAATTCTTTTCTGCAATTCACAATTTGTGAGCTATTGCAATTAAGATTTAACTATCATTCTTCGGAACCTGAATTCGTATAATTCTGAAACCAATTTTGTTGTATGGAACACGTTAAAGTCCTTTAACTTTCAGGTAATTCAGTTGTGAGTGCATTTAGATTCGTACGTTTTTCACACACAAGATATTTTACAATGTGTGTATACATTTTTCATTTTGAGTTGGTAAATTCTAAAACTCAATTTTTTGATTTACAGATTGCTGATATTGGATTAATTTTGTTTTGATTCTCATCCTGGTTGAGTCAACTTGAGTCGTCATGGCTGAGTCAAACTCTCGTTCCATTCAGAATGTGGTAGACCCTCTTTCTGTATGTTTGTATTTTGTATACCATGTAAAATTTTCCATCTATCTATTTTCTATCTATTTTCCAAATAATTTTTCACTTACAAATCCCATTTTTGTATCCTTCTTTAAATAACTAATTTGTATTTCCAATTAGGAGCTGAAAGTGAGGAAAAAGATTGAAGCCTTCAAGAAAATGTTGATGTGCGAGCCGGATCTGGATTTAAAGCTTCTCAGTCAAAATGTGAGCTCACAACGTCATTTCCTTCATAATTAATTCCTACACGTAAATCAATATGTCACAATTTTGTGTATACCAATGCAAATATAATTTCGTAACGTTGCGTGTTCTGTTTCTGTTTTTTGTGTCATTTACAATAGATTGAACGAGTTGTGGCCGATGGAGGGAGTAATAAAAAGGTGTACAGTTGTTCTTTTATTAATACGTAATCTTTATAATATAAATCGTGTCATTACAAAAATCTACAGTTTTGACATAACAACCTTTTTTGTGTGTAAATGTTGGTGTATTTGGTATACTTTGTAACAATTAACATGATCTTCAATTTAAAATTATTGTTGTTATAACTTCCGTATCTGACAGACTTTGGAAGTTCAAGGACAAATTGAGGCATTTCAAGAGTTGGCCACTCCGGATACGGATGTCAACATTTTATTTAGAATTGTAAGTTGATGAAGTTAATACATTATGGTCTTTATAAATTCATTTTCATACGATCAACGATGTAGAGATAAAGTTCTATAATTTACAAGTGTTATTTACAATGTTTTTGTGTTGTGCGACAGCTGGAGAAAGTTCTTGGAGAAGGGACTGAAGCTGGAGAGGACTCTCCACAAAATGTGGACGGGGAGGAATCGGACGAAGATAACGAAAGGGAAATGAGAGACGAGGACGATGAAGAAGAACAACAACAACAGCAGAATGTAAGGGCTCAAGTAACGAAAATAATAATAATTGAGACCCTTGGAGCAACAATAACCGAATTATATTAACAGCATAATAATTATCAGTATTTGTTTCTCCACAATTGTATCTGCATAAATTTTGCTTGTTGTTCCCATTGATTTTATTTTGTAGGAAAAACAATCCGAGGATGGTGCGAGTGGAGTAAAAAGAAAGGCCGAGATTGTCAACGGAAGAAATTTATCTGCTGGACAGAGTGGACATTCCAAAAAGCACAAAAAGTCCAGTTCATCATCAAATTCTGTTCTTCATACTGACAAGTCTGGAACATCCAGTGGAGGGATGACTGAAGAAGAAGCAACTGACCAGCTGAGTTCAGTCAGACCTCGATCACAGTCCGCCATCACAAGCAAATCGTATGTACAATTTGGAATTCACACAATAAAATTAATAATTCATCAAACGAGCAGAAAAATGACAATTATTATATTGTAATTTTTCTGTATGTTTGGCCAATAAGAAGTTTTAATTTAAAACAAATACCATACGAAATTGAGATGACAATTTTAATTTGTTAGGTCTGAATCTGGTGAGTCGTCCAATACAATTCAGATCACTTCCAGACTCAAGCAGCCGCCCGTTCGCTTCAATCCGAATCCGATAAAGATTAAAATTGAAGAAGATTATCATCCGATTTCCACCCCCAAACCGGAACTAATTGAAGAAATTGAAGTCATTCCGGTGGTAAAATAATAAATAATGAAATTTGCTTGTGGTATTTAAATGACGTCTCATTCAAATGACTTCAAGATGATTTAAAATTGATTTTGAAATAGATGGACAAGTTGAATTGGGGTTTTCTGGATTGGAGTGTGCTGGATCCTTGTCCATTGGCCAAGGATTTCTGGTGGGGAGAGGTCAATTCCCAAGTTACAAAATATTTCATTCGGCTCTGTGGTGACGACGACTTTCCGTTCATCTTGAAGGAATTGGCTGCGAATGAAACCTCACCAACAAATTCCCACTTGACTCTACAACAAATCCCACAAAAACTAAGTGAAATCTCTGCTGGTGGTGGGAAAATTTGGATTGATTTTCGATGTTCCTCTTCCATGCGGCCTCAAGTCCTCAAAATGTTTTTAAAATTCAAGGAATTCATCACACATTTTTCTTTTGGTCAGAAGATGGTGAGTGATGTCAACCAAAGCACAAATCTCATCAACTTTGTTTGTGAGAATTTTCCGAACATCGAGTATTTGGCTGCCAGTCCGGATTGGATAAAGACTGATGACGTCACTAATGTACTCCTCACATCAACGACACAAATGCTCAATCTCAAAACTCTCAGATTTTTCAATGGAGCTTTCTCCCAGCGATTGACTGAACGAATTCTGAAGAGGGCTCCGAATTTGGAAAATATTTTTGGTCTTCCACTCAACTTCCTGGGTCTCATCAAAAAGTACAAAAAAGGTGAGGAATTGAAGTCCATGATGACTACGGATGACTGGGGGGAATTCGAAACGTTGGACGATGACACTTCTCATGTCTTGACATTATTTGATTTCGAATCTGGGCTTCAACGAATGAAAATTCCATTGACTTTTACTGAGGGCAAAAAACAGCGATTCGTCTCTGTGAATTACTCAGCGTTTCTCAAGTCCCATGAAAATACTTTGAAATATCTGAATTTGGAGCTGTGGGATGAAACTCGATCAATGGACTTCCCTCCGCTCCCCAACTTGGAAACTCTTTCCTTTTCTCTTGATCTCAAATTCAACTCAACTCCGATCTTCACCAGCGGATTTGATATCAATTCCACATTCCCCAACGTCACCACTGTTGAAATAGACTTTGACAATTGGGACGAGGACAGCTTGAAGGATCCAAGTCCGGTGGATGTATTCAATCTATTTTTCCCCATGGACATTTTCCGTCCCGGAGTTTCCTTCCCATTCGTCAACCATTTGGCGTTGTTCAATTTTGTCCCATTGGACTGCTTGACAAATCTCTCGGCTCTCTTTGGGAATATTAAAATTCTCAGTTTGTGCTGTTTTAATTCTGTTCTCTCCCAAATCCTTCCAAAGTGTTTCGATCTGTGGCCTCAGCTACAACAACTTCAAATTCTAACGGATTTTGGAGATGCTGACAGCGAGCCGGATTTCTTGGACTCTGTTTTGACTGGAATTCCAGAGGAGGAATGTGAGGAGTTGAGGAGTTCTCGTGAAGATATTGAGCTGGACGTTGTTGAGACCTACCGAACCAAACCGGCAATTAACAATTTGAAAGGTAAATCACTAAATTTTTCAATTGTCTCAAATCATAAATTAATTTCCGTTAAGTCAATTTTATAATTTTTAGTTGTGTGAAAAAAAATCGTGTTGTTTTTCTTGTAGATTTACGAATTTTCCGAATCACCGTTTGGAGTGACGGGGACTTGGATGACGGACAGCGTTTGTTCTCTCCAGTTGCTGAAAAGTTTGGATTTGGGAAGGAAATGATGCCCGGACTGAAAGTTTTTGTTGGATTTGGCCATAGCGTCACACTCGCGGATAGAAAAGGTACACGAACAATCAGCAATGAATGTTTTCCCTGCTTCAGTTTGACATGTCTTGGAATTTTTTTGACTCTTGTACAGAGCAGTTTTCTGTTTCGACCTTAGGTTCATCACATCTTGACTAGAATGTGATCGTAGTTAACTTTAATTTTATTATTATTATTATGTATGTTTCAGAAATCCTCTCCAAAATGGAGTCTGTCCGACCTTTCGTCACCTTCGATGAATGATTTAAAAATTTCCTGGTCGGACTTTTCTTCTTCGTCATCCCACCCATTCTCTGAACGACTTTTCCCTTATAATTTTCTATCTGTCCAGCAATAATTAATTTGAATAAATTCAGTTTAATTAAACTCCCTCATCATTCATCATTCTATTCATTCATTTATGGATTCCATTCAACTCGCCGGCCGGTGTGTGTGTGTGTGTATGGACTACGGACTGGCCATGTGTGTTAAGCTAAAGCCGATGAATGAATGCAACCTTCTGTTCGTATTGCAGATAAAACAAATGCATTTACTCAAATTACAAACTACATAAAGTTTGCATTTCTGTGTAGCAGGCATTTTGCCCGTCATCTGCTCGACGATGAAATATATTTAGAAATGGGCTTGAATTGGTCTTCACTCTCATCCCCACTTAATTTAACATGAATTAGTAATTAGTATAAAGTCTGGGTGTGTGTTTTTTATGTAGTTCACCTTGGATGGACCTTGGACGGACAATTGACAGCAGCCTTCACGCTCATACACACACGCAGAAATCCCCACACTCTGACTCTTCTCTTCAATTGTCGATGGCCTGCA
>JAIUND010002012.1:0-26937 GCA_034699125.1 Gisinianus flammeolus | reverse complement strand
TCCAAAAATTAGGAAAACTGTCGGTCGTTTTTTTTTAACATGGTAAGCTACCCCCGCTTGTATGACCCCTCCTTTGACTGTCTGTCAAACAGTCAAAATCGTACGGCAAATTGCTAAATTTGACTGTCTACGCTCAACTGTAATTGTAAATTTCGAATAGTCCAGTTTACGAAATATATTCCTTTTCATTGTTGTCCAGGTATTTACCTGACACTCATGAGACCCTTTTCGGCGGAGGAGGAGGAGGAGCAGAAAGGGTAAATAAAAAATTCAAATCTTTTTAGGACAAAATTTAGGATTCTGCAGCACCATATGGCACGCAGTGACTGTGCATTCACACAATTGCATCAAATCTGCATCAAATCAAACATATTGTATAAAAAAATTCATTGAAGTAGAATTTGTTGAGGATTCAAGGATTCATTCCACGCGGGTCTGTCTAAAAAAGATCGGGTCGTTATCATATTTTAATGTGTTAAACTCTCTCTCTTCTTATCTCTCTCACTGTATCAAGTATTATTATTAACTCTACTAGTAGTAGAGTATTTTTAAATAGTAGTGGAAACTATTTTCGATTTCATATCTGTATTATTATTATTATATTTTGCTGCTCTCACATGGTAAGTAACAGTGTAATATTCATTAAGTTTCCCAGTCGGCTTTTTTTCTTTACATCAAACTCAAACCGTCTTCTCCTTATATTTCTGCATGATTTTGGATTTCTCGTCTTCAATGCATATACTTGTTATGTACTGTGTATTGTGTTACACAATTTGTGATGTATTTAGTACATTTGGTTTTCTATATCCGGGTAGCTATAATAACTATAATAAGTATGTTCAATTGTAATCAATCCGTTTCCCTATTTGATTTTCATTCATGAAAGGCAACTCTGGACCCAAAACAGACTTCTACCGAGCCTAAACAACCTGATCCACAAACATCCAAACAATCTGCTAGTTCAAAACGAGGAAGTAGAATCCATAGTCGCTCTCTATCTGCTTCATCAACAGATTCATTCAACTCAGGTATTGAAAACAATCTACTATTATCTATACATAGATTGTAGCTATATACCATTTAGTAGTGGTAATTATAGTAAGTATAATTAATGTAGTACATTAGAACAACTTTACATTTATAAATTCTCATTCCAAGAACAAGTAGCAAATGGTATTTACTATGGGTAATTTTATCAAGTATACATAAGTACATATGTATATATTTATATAACATAGAAATCAATATTAGATTATTCCAAGAGCAATTACAATTATGTTCTATATTCTATACTAAATATTATGGCTATTAGACGAGAGTTAAAAATTGAAAATGAAATAGCAAAATCTTCATGACAGATGCACTTGACTATTTATAAGATTATGCAAAGCTGTGCGTGTAACTTATTAGCACCTAATCATTTTCAATTTAGGTATCATTCATTATTATATAGTTTACTTCTTACACACTTTACTTTCTTGAATACACAGTAGCAAGCACAATACACTCACTTGAGTTGCGCACGTCTGTGAACGAAAGAACGGCACCAGTTCTTTTTATTATGAAAATTGTAATACTTAGGTAATAAGCACACACACACACGTCACACACACATGGGAAGCGGAAAATTCTCCATCAATAACCAAATGTGTATTTAAATTTACATTTCAATGATGCGTCTCACTGAACCACAACTAATGTCAAGTTAATGTTAATGAGCATCCTCTTTCGCTCAAGACGTCTACTTAACTAATGAACATGACATGTAATTAATTAATGAACATGTTGGTTTTTCAACTTGTAAGTAGCTATTATGAGATTAATTATACTTTTTCATTTGCATACATTTCACATTTAAAAAAAGGGTTGTTGTTGTTGTAGTATATAAATAGTACCGAAGTGTTTTGCATTGAAAAGAATTGACGTGATGTTGAAATTAGCTTGTATAATTAATTACGTGAAAAGGAATTAAGTTAAAAAGTTAGTCTCATACAAAATGTAAACGTATTATCAAAGCATCTCGTCCTTTTCTTCCATCCCGGCTCCTATTCAACTATTCATATATATACCCGTTCTTCACTGTTCAAAGGAGACAGAAAAGGCATTAAAATTCAGGGATGATGGTGATGATGAGGCGGACGATGATGAAGAACGTGACCGGGTATAAGACATAGTGCTCATGAAAATTATTCTCTATATTGGATTGGCGGAGTGTGAGGCAGTTTGGTTCGACGCATTTCGGACCGCTCCTACCTATTGCAAAAGTTTGGCGCTTTGCCAAAAAAAGGGAGAGAAGAAGCCATCGCTGCTTCAGTATCTCCAGTTTTTTCCATCTCAACGGTCCTTAGATAACTTTCTTTCGCTGGCCAGTTTGTTTCACCACCTGTCCTATCACCTGCTCTTTTTAATATCTCTTATCTCTGTTTTGGAATTTCGTGAGTGTATGTGTGTGTTCTGTGAGTGTCGCGTGTGGTGTCATTGAATCAGAGTCTTCCGTCATCTCTTGTTTTCTACTCTACTCTACACATTATATACATATTATATATATATGTTCATTCTTCAGTATTTCAAAATTCCGAGATAAAAAGGTAAAGACTCATAAGAAAATAAAACAAACAAATTTATACTTTAAAGCCATATATAAACAAAACATGTATTGTTATGTGTATATAATAGTATATATATACACTGACTCTCCTCAAATGGACTACGGAGTCTGTGAGTAAATAACAAGAAGACAGAAACAAAAAGTGTTTTATATTTAGCAAAAGTTGTTTTTGAGGATTTTCCTAGCCCACAAAATTTCGGGAGGAAAGTGAAAATGTGTATACACATGGGTTTTTTTTTTTGGCATATAGGGTTTTGGTAAAAAATAGGATTTTCTTCTATCAGCCTCTCTCCTTCTGTAGTCTGTATTAGTAACCGAATTTGTTTGAAAAACTCACTCAGATAGTGTGCATAGAAGCAACAAAGCCAGAGCGAGCGAAACTTGTACGATCGATAAGTTCCTAAATCCTTTCTCCTCTAAATTCTTTCCTCTGTCACGCTGCGATAGAAAAGGTCGGCGGTATCAGGACTACAGAAACAGAAAAGACATACCATATATAGATATATAATTATATATATATTTATACTTTCATTCTTTTGGTCAAGAATTCGGATTTGACTTTACTATTTGACGCCCTATATATACCTGTAGATGAGTGCTGATAAGGAGAAATAATGCACTTTCCTATCATTTTGTTTGATCTTTATAGTGCCTACCTATTTTTAGATTGAGCTTCAAATATTATATACTATTTTTTTGTTTGTTTTCGTTTCCTCTGGCACAAACAATTATTATTATTATGAAAAAACTTTGTACCCTCAATTAAGTAGTTGTTGGTAGTGTATAAATTTATGATTTATTATTTGGTTACTATTTGGTTATTATTGGGAAGTACTAAAATACTTTACAAAGTCATAATTACTGTAGGTACTAATATATTAGTGGGTGTGTAATGTGTTGCTAAAGTAGATAAAGCATAGACAGTTTGTATACTTTGTATTGAAATAACAAGTTTTCTCCTCTTTAGTATGACATTTAACTGATTTAACCATTTTTTGCATGCACCCATGTATGCGTCATCCTTTACGGTTGTCCGAATTGATAGACACTTTTGATTTCTCATTCATACACTGATGATAGTAGGTATGGGGGAAAAATTGTAAAGAAAAGGGAAAGGTTAAATGGTACTCGAAAAGGCTTTCCATAAATATATGTATCAATGTTATCTCTTGTGCATATGAGGGAAAGAAGGAAAAAAAGAGTTGGTACATGACTATGACTATAGTGACTAGGAACTAGATGTAAGTTTTAGTTGGTTCCTCCCGCGCCGCCATCCTCAGTAGTTTTTTCCCCACTATCTGTATTTATTTGGATGGATTTGTTTGCATCGTCTCGGAAATCTGAGAGTAATCTTGAACGTTCGTTTTTAGCTTTTGTAAATTGGGTTTTTGCTCTATACCACACGACTCACAAAAACCTCCGAACATTACCCTTTAACAACTCCACTATTCTATTACCCGCAGAAGAAACTCTCCAACAGGCTTATATATGAGCTTGCCAAAAAAGAGCGGAGAGTCGGAAATGAGCAGGAACGGGGGCTGAGTCTTGGTTGTCAAACTTACTTTTGGTTTCCTTTTGCTTACCTTCTACATCTACTTCTTCATTTTTTTCTTGTTCTTCTACATTTACTATAGACTACTTCTTTTCTTCTCTCTTCTTTCCCACACTCACTCTCTGTCTCTCTCTCTCTTTTCATGCTAAAAAAGGCTATTGGAGAAAGAACTCTTACATATATTAGTAATTGTGCTCTGTGGCGTGAATTTTGATAGTGCATGCGAATCAAAGAGAAAAAACCTTGTTGTATCAAAACTACACATATCTCGTATCGATTAGGAAACTAAGAGGCGAAATGAGCTCAGGCACTCGCAGACAAGAAGAGTATAAGAGCGCTGCTCAATTGGAAGAAGAAGAGGCATTGGATTTACATTCCCTTCACAAAGTAAGAAAACTGGATACAAGATTTTTTTTTTTTAATTTTAATTATTTTTTCTTTTAGTTCCCAGTTAGTTGTAGTATACTGTTCCAGATTTGTTTCCATTTGTGTAGTTACTTTTCGTAGGTTTTATTCTCTATATATTATACTATAAAAATATAAAATATAATGTTAGAATGTTACATACCTATACACATTCACGTGCTTTTCCTCTCACTTGACGTTAGATGTGAATGCAATTGTGTTTTACATGTTTTAATAACCATCTCTACACATACCTATCTATGTATCTATCTATCTATCTATCTATATATACATTTGTGTGGACTGTTTGTATTTGTTTTTGTGTTGGCTAACCTGGATTCCCAATAGTCTAAAGTAAGCCTGACTTCTTGTTATTTAATCAACATGGAATTCTTTCTTACTACATATATACTATACTATAATTATTATTTTGTTTTTCTTTTGAACCAAGCGAATGAGAGCTATATACTTATATTATGCATATAATTTTTCCAATCAATTCTACAAGGTATATTTCCTCACAATTCTTTATCATTATTCCATATTTTGATTAAAAGTAGAAGTGCAGAGCTGAGCGTAGTCATTTAGAATATTTCGAATTTTTTGGTTTTGTGTATGTAAAGTACCATAAGTTAGTAGAATGTACTAGTAGTACGTACAGTACATACGTACGTACGGACAGCAGAGGATTTTCTACAATTTTGTAGAGACGCGAGCGAGTCTACGCAGTGGGAGCAAAAATTCTAACACGGCGTAACATTGCGCATATTGGCCTCTCTCTCTCTCTCTCTCTCTCTCTCTCTCTCTCTCTCTCTCTCTCTCTGCAAATATGTATACAATTGTGAATGTAGGCAGGTATTATTTGTTCTCGGCTTCTGAGAGATGAATTTGGTTGGAAATATAACTAAACTTAACTATATACGCAACTTAACCACAGGGATTATTTGAATAGAATAGTGGAATTTCTTGTGTGTGTTATGAAGAGTGAGAACTTTGAGAAGCGAGTACAGTTCTCTGTCTACATCAGTGTACTGTGTGGTGATGATGGTGGTGTATCAGAAATGTCTGAAATGTCAATATTGAATTGTAGATGCTGTGCACCGTCTGCTTATTTATTATTGTTTTTATTGATCTTATATTATGTCGTATAAAAATAATAACTGCATACATATCTCTATATAAAGTAGTGGTGTGACTTACCATGTAATGTCATTCCAATACTAGTCGAGAACTTGTAGTTTAGTTTATAGATGTACATGTAGACGTACGTGTCAATTCATATCCATATATCCACGGAACAATATTATATTATATATTGAAATGCTATAAAAATGAAATGACTGGGTGTTGGAGGGATGGATGTGAGAGTTCTTTAACGAAACCAGTTGACTCAAGTGTGACTTGGGTGAGGTTTTTTGAAGTCCTGCTGAACACAGGAAACAAAGCACTATACGCAAGGAGAACATTAATGGCCTAGTTTTCCTCTTTCGTTTGGCTTCATTCAACAAAGATTATAAGTGGTTAATCAAGTCGAAGACTTCCTCTATCCTCTCACTCTCTCTCTCTGTCCTCACGGTACAATCGAGCAGTCGTTCTATGTACTCTGTCTGATCAACATCAAACTTGATTCCACAGTCCACACCATTGTCCTATCTCTTTTCCATATTGACCAGTCCGTCGGTTGTCATTACATAATTTTTTCATATCTCTCTCCGAGTTTTGTTTGTTTTCTACGTTTGACGTGAGCTGTGTGCAGTGATAAAGTTTGAATAATTTGACTATACATTTAAAGGAATGCATTCGAATCGCCCAAAAGTTGGGACAAGTCCCCTCGTTTCTAACACAGCCACTCCATCGACAGTCCTTCGTGAGGTATATTAACTACATATCTAATCAATGTCATCCATGTCCTTCCGTTTTAATATATAGAATCAAATATAGAACCTGTGTATATATATATATGTGGATTGGAAAGCATGTACCGATGATAGAAGTTTTCTTCTTCTTCGTCTTCTTCTTCTTGTTCTTCTTTTTTTTCTTGTTTAAATAACATGGAATTGAAATTATATTCAATACAAAAACTGTAATAATTATACCTTTACGACGCTATTTTTATTATTTGTCACTATATTGTGGAAGCTTTCGTGTGTGTTTGTGCGTGTGCGTGTTGTTTCACCCTTTTCGTTTTCGTTTTTTCTGTAATCATAAAGTGTTGTTGTATACATAACTTGAAAATAAAAATTTAGGTGCCAGAACGGCTTTTAGCTGGTGGTGCTGGATTTAAAGACAGGAATCGCCGACGATTTTCCCTACCCGCCAGTTGTCGTTATTTGACGGGCGATGCTGCCAAGAAAACTCAGGATTCACGGAGGTCCTCCATATCATCCACTTGTAAGATTTATTGGCTGAACACAATTAAATGAAATGGATTTTTTGTTTACTGGCCATTGTCCTTCACTATTATCAATTACGAGTCAATATATATAATATATATATAAATCCCATATCCCTCTCGTTTGAGTGTTATTAATATTTATTTTAGAATAGACCTATACTGTACCTGTAATGTCACATTAATGTAGTTCAAGTTGGATACGTTTTTATTGCCTTTGCATTGGTTGAATCTCATCACGTTGTATCTAGTGGTGGCCTACTTGCATGATACATAAAATAATATAATCTGTACTCTTGAGAATTTCAACTTGAGATTGATCATTATTACAAATAGCCGCCATTGGTTTAGTGATATTTGTGATTAACTTGGAGAATGATACCTATCATAATAAGGATAATATTTGCATTCGTATTATTATTATTATTAGTATTGTTGTTTTTTTGCACAGTACATGCACAGCTGCTTCTATTTCCTTCTCTCTCTCTCTCGTTGCATTGTATATTGCACTCTCCTTGCTGTGTATTGAACATAAATATATATTATTATACACGCGTGTGTAATTTCTTTTATGCAAGTTGGTCAATTGATTGATTGGATGGATTTTCATATACTCAAAAATATGTGAAATTAGAAATTAGAGTGAGTCTTAAATTTACATATCTGTCATAAAACTTAATTTATTGCGTTTTACACCCTTCCGTTCTTTCTTATATTAACCGTAGAATGAAATTTATCCATCGAATGTAGTAGGAATGCATAAGTACATATAGAACATAATATATGATTCCTTCTAATTACAATATACAAATAATAATAATAAACAGTTGATAGATTTTGTAGTCACTCTATGTAGTACATAGACTGTAGGCTCATTAGTATTTTATATTAATAGATTTTAATAATCATGGGATTTTGTATAGACATGTCGTTTTTTTTGCATTTTATGTGTCTATTCAATGTATCTATAAATCTATATATGTGAAATTATATATCTACCTTTACGTTACATCTACCTTTACGTTATTATGATACTGATTTTTCAATACAAATGTATACCTATAGGTATATAACTTTTATATAATAATATGCATTGAATGGCGAAATGGGAATGACTTTCATTTAGTTTCATTCCATTCGAATACCATGAGATGAGCAAGCATCTTTCTTCCGCCGTGCTACATGTTCTTGCCTTGAGCTATAAATGATTTTTGATTCTTTGATTGGATGTTGGGAAATTCTTCTATATGATAATATAATGAGTGTATTTCTTTAGCCTCTTACACGGGCAGTAGTTCTGAAGAGGAGGATATAAGTCCAAGGGATAAGCAACAAAAAACATCCAAAGGATTAACAGACTTTTGTGTCCGCAACATCGAGCTAAATGCATTCGGCCGTCGTGAAATTGAAATTGCGGAGCAAGGTAGATGAATTTACATTTACATTAGTTTTTCTTGTACTGTTTTGTGCATTATACTCGTATACATGTAATGTGGTGTGTGTGTAGCATGTACTTATTGTTTGTATTTACTCTATAATCTACGCTTTTTTGTTAATGCTTGTCAAGTTTGGCACATGAGTTTCTTTGCCAATGCAATTCTAATGAAGCTGAATGGTTTTCCTCACTTGTAGAAATGCCTGGCATCATGGCCTTACGAAAGAGAGCCTGTGAGGATAAACCATTGAAAGGAGCCAAAATTGTGGGATGCACTCACATAAACGCCCAGACCGCTGTATGTAATATTCATTTGTCTTGATGTGTATGGAGCTATGGAATATAAATGACTAAATATATGCACGTCGTTTATTTTTAATTTTTATGTTTAATAAGAAAGATTTCCCTCAGCTGTTGGAGGGAAATTTAGTATTAAACTTTTATTACATGTATATTAAAATGCGTTTCTTTCATGCCAGGTTTTAATTGAGACGCTCATCGAATTAGGAGCCCAGATCAGGTACAATTTCTATAGTTTGACTCATTTTTTTCTTCTTTTTTTTTAAAATTAAACATTAAATAGTGCTATATAGAGTTGACGGCAAAGAGAAGGAATGCTTTTTGAGTTTTATGAGCTATAAATTTACATCATATCATAAATGTCTTTTTTTAGATGGACTGCATGCAACATTTACTCAACACAGGTATGCTAAATTAATATGTTCCTGTTCATGTGTATTGATGCTACATTATATATCTTTATACAATACGATAATTATGTAAATATTCAAACAATGTATTTCCTTCCGTCCGTCCTTCCGTTCTCCCTTTCGTTATGGTAGAATGAGGTAGCTGCTGCTTTGGCTGAGGCTGGTTTCCCAGTATTCGCCTGGAGAGGTGAAACAGAGGAAGATTTCTGGTGGTGTATTGATCGTTGTGTCAACGCAGAAAACTGGCAACCGAATATGATATTGGACGAGTAAATTCAAAAGTTTATTTCAACAAGTTAACCATGTCCTGTATACGTACAGAGTATATACATACAAATCATGTACTGACTTGCTTTTTATTTCTGGTCATTTTTTAATAGTGGAGGCGATGCGACGCATCTCATGCTCAAAAAGTATCCAGCCATGTTTAAGCTGCTCAAGGGTACTTACTACACCCAAATATAATACTTTCTACAAACACTAATCATAAGCTTTCATATATAGGATAAAGTATTTCATGAAACTTTATTGAATGAACTATATAGGCTATTGGCTTTTACTTTCTCTCACCACGTGAGATTGTGTATATCTATATATATAGTGTGTGTCATGATTTCTTTCATTTCCTTTTTTAAAGGTATTGTGGAAGAGAGTGTAACTGGTGTGCATCGTCTTTATCAACTCTCCAAGGCATCCAAACTGACGGTTCCAGCTATGAATGTTAATGACTCCGTGACTAAAACCAAATTTGATAACTTGTACAGCTGTAAAGAGTCGATAATTGACAGGTGCGTGTATAAAGTTTACTGTGACTAAAGCAAGGATAATTATAAATATAAATTTAATAATATGGAAAATGTGCTCTTCATATAGCGTTTATTATAAAGTCTCTCAATAATTTGCGAACTCACAGAACTTGTCGTTCATATCATTATTTTTGAATATAATTTGATAGTTTAAAACGTTCCACTGACGTAATGTTTGGTGGGAAGCAAGTAGTTGTCGGAGGATATGGAGAAGTCGGAAAAGGATGTTGTCAATCTCTCAAAGGTCTCGGGTGTGTCGTATATGTTACAGAAATCGATCCTATTTGTGCCCTCCAGGCTTGGTATGACTGAATCAATATTATTATTATTGTAGTCCTACGTGTTATATTCACACAATTCTATGTGTACTCTGTATGCCTAACTTTGAGAGTTATAATATTTGTGCGAAATAATAAATGTATAATCACGTTATAATTCTCATCTTTGGCTTTGTCTTAAACTTTTCAGCATGGACGGCTTTCGAGTTATCAAATTAAACGAAGTTATACGCTGTGTTGACATTGTAGTCACTGCCACTGGGAACAAGAATGTTGTCACTCGAGAACATATGGATAAAATGAAGAATGGTTGCATTCTCTGTAATATTGGGCACTCTAACACTGAAATCGATGTTGTAAGTGGAAATAAAAGAGAAAGTTTCAAAATTATCTTATTTGACTTGGGTTTTAACCAAAAACAATTCTGTCTATATATGCTCAACAGAACAGCTTAAGAACTCCTGAATTAACATGGGAAAAAGTACGCTCTCAAGTAGACCACGTAATTTGGCCAGATGGCAAACGAATTATTTTGATTGCCGAAGGACGATTGATAAATTTAACTTGTTCCAGCATTCCATCATTCGTTGTTTCCATCACAGCCGCCACCCAAGTAAGAATTTGTGTGAAGTTGCTTTTCTATGAATCCAGTGGTTTTCCTTTTCATGTGTACTGTTTTATGTTGTTCAAAAGTCATTTGAAGTTGATGGAAAACCTTGCGTATTTTCGCTTGTCTTTTATTGAGGAAAAACGATAAAAAAAACTAAAAAGACTATCACTGCTAAATAAAGAATAGTGTTGTAGTATAATGTTATGTGTAAGATTTTCTCCACACGCTTATTTTAGAATGTTTAAAAATGAAAGTGCCGACAGAACTTTAATAATGAAATGCTTATTAATTATAGGCTTTAGCTTTAATTGAGTTGTTCAACGCACCTCAAGGACGCTACAAGTCTGATGTGTACCTTCTACCGAAAAAGATGGGTAAGTTTTATTGCACCATTAAAGATGAATCTCACATAGTAAAACAGATGCTAATTTTTCATGGTGTTTTTTTCGTATTTTAATTTCAGACGAATATGTGGCGAGCCTTCATCTTCCTACTTTCGATGCTCATTTGACAGAGCTATCAGATGAGCAAGCAAAGTACCTAGGCCTGCAGAAGTGTGGCCCGTTTAAACCGAATTATTATAGATATTAAAATCGATCTGGATGACCTCTGACCTCTCCTTGACCTTTATAATTTCCTTGACCTTTTTTTTTAATTTTTAATTTTAATGATTCCATCGTCACTACTCTACTACTCTATCTATCTTCATCGCCTTCCTACCTTTATAGTCTATTTTTTGTACAAGCGACGGCAGTACCTGGTGCTTCTAGAATAAATAAATAAATAATTAAAAACAAACTCACCACAATAAAATCCGGATGAAAATCATCAAACATTTGAAAATACCATCAAGAAACAGGTGAAATTGTCTCTAAATAGTTTAATGTGGCTACATAGACACCTTGACTTCATATAATTTATTTAATATAATTTATGTAGTACTTCATTTACCTCATTTTAATTATTTAGATTCATTTTAAAATGATTTTGGAAAGAATTCGTGATATTATTAAAATTAAAATACAACTTACCTATGAAATCCGGATGATGATGATGACTATGTTTACGTAGAAGAAGACGAAGATGATGACTATGAAGAGGAGGAGGAAAACGAAGATGAAGGTACAGAGTAGTGACAAAATCCGACGGAATTAAATGAAAAACGTCATTAATCTGACGGTCGACCTATAACGATAATAATTTTAGTTATTCGCAAACATTACAATTTTATTTCGATTGACTTATGATTATTATTATTGAATTGACATATACAAACCTCTCTCTCTCTATTATTAATTATATTATTAATGACGAAACGGAGGTTTTTCCTACACAATATTATTTACCAGATTGACACATTTAATTTACACATGTGTACCATTGTTTTAACCAGTTTATGTTTCCTATATGTAATTTCCTATGTATATATTTAATACACGTTTACTATATCATTATAATCATTATATGTCACAGCATTATATTGATTATGATTACCGCTATATTGTCAAAATATAGTTAGTATTATTATTGTTAGGGTTAATTCATATATAATGAGTACTAGACGTATAAGTTAGTTGTGCGTTATGAAACTTAACCAAAGTTTAATGTTTATTCCGGTACTTAAAAAACTGAATGTATGGACATCATCAATGTAGAAAAAAGAAAGGAAAAGATTGTAGTTGCCTTATAAATGTTGATATGATATATATATACATGTCCCATGAAGAAGTTGTGTCCCATGAAGAAGGGAAATTGTAAAGAGTATATATAAAAGGACGCAGCTTTTTCTGTGCTCCCGGTTTTACGACTGACTCATTCCAAAATTGTACTTTTGTTAAAGAGTGGATGAGAGTGCGGACCATTGTTATATATGTCCTCTTCTTCTCTTATAATTCACTCAAGCGATTCATACAAATCAAAAAGAAAGTAAATAATCTTGGATTTGGAGTTATATAGTACAGAATTTGTAGTCTAGTGTCTTCACAAGTCAGAACGCTCAAAAGATTTAAATCCCGAATTGTATAATTAACGAAATTAAAATATGATGAAATCGAGAGATAGAGACGTTGTTTCTCGAGCTCCATTTAACCTTCCAAAAAACAAAACGAAATCGGTATGCATTCAGAGTTTATTGATAATTGACAAAAAAAAGAAACTAAAAAAATGAATATATTATATATATACACATATAGCATATTATTATTGATAGCCGTCGTTACATATAGAATGATATAAATTGATATAAATATATTATATATCATGATTTATGTATACATGATGTATATGTATAATCAAATGAAAAAAAAATTATATATATACAACTAAAATATGATATAATATATATATGACGACGTTCTTAAGAAAAGGGTGCAAATTTCTAGATTCTGAGATGAAGCGCTTTTATTCTCGGCTGTTTGGCTCGTAAATAAGTTGTGCAATGATTTTAATTGAATTATAGCATAACACAAATCATCGGCGTACTTTAATTTTGAATTTGTTTTAGAAAATTGTAACGACGATTTTAAACTACTTATCAGTAAAAATGGTTTAAACTTGTCCTAAACGATTCGCCATATTCTGTTGTCCATGAGAATATGCAAAAAAAGGGATTTTTCGCATAAGCACACTTTTCTGAAAAAACGTCGTTATGTATCTCATCAATGTAAAATGCCAATCCTTGTGCAAAACACATGCTGTATAAAATAAAAGTTGATCAATGTACTTGGAAAACTCTATTCTACTTTATTTTATTACAATAAAAACGTTAACCTAAAGCACACAAAACTTTTAATCCACACTATATACGCATGTAGTAACAGAATATCATGGTAAATGGAAATGCGATATCAACAATAAGAATGCTATAAGTATAATTGACTCGTGATTTCTGTCATTACTTGAATGGGAATTCGCACTGGTTAGAGGTAATGCAAGAATAGTCTCTATTTCTTTTTTATTTTCCCGTACTTCCTCATTTTCCTTTAGTGATCTTGACCATTTCTTTCTATAACTGTAGTACGGTACATTCTGTACTTGACCTGTCTTTGAGTCAGATCGTAGTCGTCCATTATGCAACCCGATATTACTATGATTTCGATTTTGAAATCGGGATTGTTGCATAAAATGTGATGGTGGATCCTAAAAATTCCAAATTTCATAACAAATTATCATTTAATATTCATTAATATTGTATTATATACGCAAGGTTAATAATTTTTTGGAATATTAAATCTTACTGTTCTGTGGTCAACGGTTTGAAAAGGTAAAGATGCAACGAGGGGTCTATGTATTTCGGACTGCCACACACATCTGATTAGTAATTATTTAAATATTAAAGTACGGCCCTTATTCACATTCCATATTATATGCAAATATCATTTTTCAGTGCTACACATCTTAGACGTATTTTGAAGTTTTACCTAATTTTTTGTGCGACATCACCGGCTTCTTGAATACTGGCATCATGTTGAATTAAAAGCGTATTTTCTATATAGATATCATTCGGATTCCCAGTGCTACCTGCTGCATATGTATATATATATTATTATAATGAAAATCTTCCTTATTGTTGCAGCATCTACTTTTGTTGATGCACGATTAAACGTATTTTATTTATTATGTATATACCTTTCAGTTGTTCACGTTTTCCTCTACTTTGCCCTGAATTAATTTCCGCATTAACTTTTGACGTAGCCCCATGATGAACAGTTCCACAGTCATTTGCAGGTATTAGGAAACTGTACAAAAATGTGTAAACCTCATCATTCATATATATATGTAATGTCCAGTATAAAAGCAGTAAAATTTCTATCCCTTAAAAGTAAAACAGTTTTACGAGTTTACAACGCTTGCACGAGATTTTTTACGCAATAGTTGCAAGTGTTGTAACGCGAATCTTCTCTATACAAACTTATTTACGTAATATAGTTATATGTATATATTATAAACAATTTGGTGAAAAGAGATACATACAAGTTCTTATAGCAGTGATGTTTGCATGTTTTCAGTTTGCAGGTAATTAAAACAATATCCGTGAGCGTCGCTTTATAATTAATAAAAGCAATTGCGTTGCCACACACACACACACACACACACATGCACACCTCAATTTATGTTACCTGTAATTTGTAGTTCCAGCCAATGAAGAATCTGGTTCAATATAACGACAGTTTATATTGTCATAATGCGCGTACGAGTAAGCCACTCCATTAAAAGGCTTTGAGAAAACGAGGTGAATTTTAATGCCTTCTTTAATACACTCGGCATTCATTTCTTTTAATAGCTTGCCATCGGAGCTTGCCTGTAGAAATCAACACGAAATAATAATTGAGGGTTATTAAAAGTCAATTAAACTAAAGGTGAATGAATATAAATAATATTAAAAATTAAATTCCATTCCAAGTGTATAATTTTCAACTTTATGACGAAGGGAACTTGCTTTTACAACGTGCTGTGTGCAATGTGACAACACAGAGATGAAGACAATCACGAGTAACGAGTAAAACGTCCACATGCTTTTTCCTATTTACTATTCACTATAGTTTCACAGCCGCACTGATTACATCCAAGTTTATGAGATGACTGAAATCTTTTTTCTGTCAAACGTTTTCTTTGAATTGACTTTGACAGTCTCTCTACCGTGTGAAAATAACAATGAGAGAATAGACAAACTATATTAAATAAGTTGTAGAACATAGAAGGAATGAGTTAAAACTTTGACCAGATTTAAAATCATGCCGTCACTTTGTCGTCTATATACAATGCACATACAATAGTATAGGTCTATAGGTTTTCATTAAAAAACCTTTAATACTCACAGGATGTTGACTGCAGTAGTTCCAATTTCCAAGCAGCATTAATTAATTATAAAAATACATACTTTTTATATATAGGTACCTGTCTATCGTCGTCGTCGTCTTCGCCGTTGTCGTCACTCGTAATCATATAAAAAAAACTGTACATAAAATTTACCCAGAACTTCAAATATCTCAGTAGAAAAAGAAGAAGAGAGTTGCTCATGTTCCCCTTTTTATTCGTTGAATTTACATGCGCTCACTATAAATTTAGTACATGTAGGAGCAAGTGTGTATAGTAATGTAACGGAGAGAGGGTTTGTGTAATCGTGTCGTGGAAACTTTGCTGTATAAACTTCTGTGGCTTCACCGTTATTGAAAAATTCTTATTTAAGATTGGATGGGAACTGGTTGCTCTTGAGAATCCATCCTTTGACACAAACGATAAGATTATCTAAATGCCTTCTTCTTGTTTTAACTTGTGGCATCTCTCTTACTTAGCAAATGCGCTAAAGATAATCACTGACCGGCAAAGATTTTTTTTGTTATTATGATTATTCTAAAGCTTACTTGAGTTCATGTTATAAATACAAAAAAAAATAAAAGGAAACTGCATAACAATTGACAATGGAAAATAGAGTGTAATCTGTTATGCGAATTTTCTCTTAGTATGTATAGGTATGTGGTGGAATAATGTAATAATTACTTCCAAATAAAAAGAAAATATTTACATTTTTACTATTCAGAGACCGTGGAAATCCCTTTTTTGTACTCTTTTTTTGTACTTGGCATATGTAGGAAGTTTAATGGACAGAAACAGAAAAAAGCAGAAACATGAACTTGAATTTGTTCCATGGGATTTCGCCCTCATTTAAAATGAATTGGATTTTGTAGAAAAAAAAACATTACGTTGTTGATTTTAACATTTTACTCATACTATACATTTCGATGAAAAAAAACTGAAAAGTGAAGAGATGATGGCAATCACAATTTGGACGAGGCATTTTGAGACTATATGTAGGTATCTGTATTATACGTACATACATATATCTCCGCTTTTGTTTACATATGTGTACATGGTCATATAGACATCGGGGAATTTTGCACAGTAATGAAAATTGAAATGCAATGAAAAATGGCCATTAATTTTAGAACTCGTCAACTTGTTTATGTATACATGTAGATCATTTGTGTGTACATGGAATCTTCATACAGCGTGGATTTTATAGTGTGTCATCCTTCCCTGACCATGGTTCCTGCATTTTACCATCATCCTATGAGATTCCGTCAGATAGACTATTAAAGTGGCGACTAACAACCATTTCATTGTTACACCTTTCGCAGTAATTTGAAGATTGTCTCACTATTCCCTTTTCACTGACTATAGTGATAACGACATACTTATGCTTACTACAACTCGTAACAAAAATAAAAAATGGTGCCAACAATGCAATAAGAAAATATATAATTTAAAACCAACAACCAGAAAAGTGTATCAACAGATATAATGAAGATATAAAAAAGAAAACATTACAATTCCGTCTGTCCGTGTGTTACAATTTAAATAAGTATTATATGGCTTCATTCATTCGAAGGTAACCTATAAATTCATATAGTTAAAAAACTAAAAAAGGGTTTATAAAAACATAATCATGCATGTCGATTGTCAGTATTCATTTGGCCATTGTCTCATTGAAAGTGAATCAGGTTATAGCGTTTTTAACAGTTTATTTAAATTCATTTTACACAATCACCTATTCTATATACGTATAACACATTTCATTAAAAGAAATAGAAATTTTCTGTCTATAGGAGCAAAATGTTTTCTTTCCATTCTATCTCGCGTTCATCAAAAAATAAAGTTTTTACATAAATATATACATATTATACATAACTGAACGGAATCGCTGGAGGAGATGCTGGAAATTTCAAGTGAAGTGGAAGTGGGTATACTTATACACACACTAATATACACGCTCATCTGCTGTGTACTATAAATTTTATAATATTTATTAAAGAATTCTCAATTTCATATTATAGCTATTAGATCATCGCCCTTTCCCCCTCCTCACCTGTAATTTATTATTACTAACAAATTTGGTCATGTCTCTTATATGGACTATATGCACAGAAGAAAGTTAATTGAGATTATAAGCTCTCTCTCTCACTCTCTCTCTCTTTTCTCTACTGTTACCTATAATACAAAAATACAATCTGAGCAACCATATCCCTGTCTATATATAAAGTCATGAAATCATGTACGATAATTATGTATAGTACACAAAGACAAGAGCATTTATTTTGCTCTCGGTATATATACAATAAATAATGGAAGAATGAAACACAATAAATTATAGTTTGAGGTAGAAAAACGGACTGAAGGCCATATGGGTTTTAGAGGTGTGTATAGGTCCGAATTTCTAAGGAGGCTTTGAAATCAAGAATCTTTGAAACCTGATAAAAGCTGATGCGAGTTAATTTTAACTGAAAGTGTAGGAACAACTATTAAAATTAAGAAATCAATGTCCAAAATCATCAATTATAATGGGGAGAGATGGGACCGTTTTTAATGTTTACTGGAGGAAATTTCTAAGCATGACTCTAATTTATGAACAACGATATCTGTGTACTCTTGAAATTTTCAAGGCCAACATTGCGGAGCAGCAACTGTCTGACTGACTGTGGCTCTGACAGTGTGAGAAGAAATAACCGGCATCTCATTTCTTGTACGAAAGAATTTGAATCATCATCATATTTTTAATTTTTACCTAATTTTGACCAAATTTTCTAACCTGACAATAATCACAATGGCCAACTACCATAAACCTGAGACCAAAACAATCCAGGAGCTCCGTGACATTGCTAATAAACTTAGAATTGGATCCATCCTGGCCACTGACGCCAGCAAATCTGGGTAAGTAAATTCTAATTATTGTTATCCAAACTATATAATATTAAAAAATAAGATAGCATGTTGTCTGAATATAGTGAATACAGTGTTATAGTATAAAATAATAATATGGAATGTAGTCCTTCTCACTTACAATTACCAAAGGTTCAAGAAGAATTGTTTTTTGTGTAAAATATATTTAAATAAGTGAGAAAATTATCATTCCTTGAATATTCTTACACTAAAAATTGTAAGTGCATTTACATGACACGTGTGGATTATTTTGACTTGATAATATGCTTGCATTTGTTTTAGTTACTTAAAAAATAGTCTTGTGCATGATTTTATGCACATATAGTTTAAAACTATATATTACTTTTATTTTTAAAATACTAAGCAAAAAAATACATTCCGAGTTTATGTTCTGTGACCTCTGTATAAGAACCACGATACAACGCAAGATAAGATATAATATTATAAGATTTTTTTATCATATACGGTATAAGAACTTCATCATCATCTGAATAGTGTTTCGGTCCAGCACAGTTAACTACGGCGAGGGGTGGGACGGGTGACTTTCCCTCTTTTTCATTTTTGACTCTAAAATTATATATGAGCCATCCTTTTACTAACTATACAGCTTTTAGAGAGAGAGAAGTCCTGTCGACTGTCGGGGAATTAAAACTAGAAATATTTCCATCAGTCTTTACCGATCGAGTAGCTTGAGGAGTCGTTCTAGATTTATTAGATTTCCACATAGTGTATAAATTCGTTTCACAAAACAAAATCAACGTTAAAAATGAAGGACACTGTCAATTATCAAGAGTTGCGTGACATTGCTAATAAACTTCGTATTAATAGCATTTTGTCTACTGATGCATCCAAATCAGGGTCAGTACAAATTGTAAAAAATATATACTTGGATTGATTAAAAAAAAGCATTAGAAATATAAGAATTTTATGCTTATTGTTTACTTATACTTATAAAGTGTGTTAGGTAATATTGGGTAATACAATTGCGTTGCTGATAATGTCATATAATACATGGAATCTTACAATATAAATGTATATAAACATGTTTCTTTCTTTTTCTTGTATTGTCCAGACATCCAACATCATGTGCTTCGATGGCAGAGATCATGTCGGTTCTCTTCTTCCACACGATGCGGTATAAAGTGTCTGCCCCCAAGGATGCAGCAAATGATCGGTTCATCTTATCCAAAGGGCATGCTGCACCGATTCTCTATGCAGGCAAGTGTTTTTTCTGTTTTGTATATATGATTCATTTATTTGTATGAGCATTATAGCATCATCATCCCATCTACACGCATGTAGATAATTGTGTATGTACAGGTACACAGTTATTTTTTTCTCTAATGTACAAGTACCAGAAACTTGAGCTTATTTGACATTTCGTATGAGACATACGATAAGATTTTCCTTCCAAACGATCACACCACTTTTCTCTAAGAAAAAAAATACTAGCTGTCCTCAGCATTTTTCATTGTCATTATCGTTTTTAATACGTATAATAATCAATTCAAGAGCAAGTAGACAGTGTGTATGTTTCTGGAGTGGAATGTATAGCTTCAGTAATTATGCAGACACCACTGATTACTGATAAGCTGCGCGATAGTAAAGGTCATAGTTTTAGAATTATTACTTGCATGTGTAAGTAAGTACCAGCAACAGAGACTTTTTATTTGGTAAGGGAAATTCGATGCTAATGTATGCATAGCAATAATTTTATAAATTGAATATGACAGTATACGTATGACAGTAATTGAATATGAAAATTAATGGTTTACTCTTAGGCTATTGCTGGACTGCATGTTGACTCGTTGTCACTAATTTTTATCTTGGTGTGTTATGTTGAGGAAATTATAGATTTTTTTAACGTGGTAACCACAGTGTGGTGGGGCGAAAACAAAAAAAATAATAAAAATTCAAATGCACTTGAATGCTATCACTATCACATTCTAAATATTACATATCATACTAATCATATTGTATTTTATTTATATTGAATATACAGCATGGGCAGAAGCAGGACTTTTTCCTACTTCCGACTTGTTGAATTTGCGCAAGATTGACAGTGACTTGGAAGGTCACCCAACCCCCCGTTTGAACTTTATCGATGTGGCTACGGGATCCCTTGGACAGGGTCTTAGCGTTGGGGCTGGTATGGCCATTGTTGGAAAACGAATTGATAAAGCACCATACAGGTTAAAACTATATCCAAAATTATATATAACATATACATACATATAAGAAATAAATATATGTGTATCCTTGTGATGGACCTGACCTATACACAAATTATCATATTTTGTACAAATTAAAGACACACATGGTGTGTATTATGCAAAAAATGTATATTTATGTATTTGTGTTTTTTCTTTTCACTGCAGGACTTATGTACTTATTGGAGATGGTGAGAGTGCAGAAGGTTCAGTTTGGGAAGCTCTTCACTTTGCTGGCCATTATAAGCTTGACAATCTAGTTGCTATTTTTGATGTCAATCGTCTGGGACAATCAGAGGCTACAAGCCTTCAACATAAAATGGATGTCTACCGAAAGAGATTGGAAGCATTCGGATTCAATGCCATTGTTGTGGATGGTCATGATGTTGAAGAACTTGTCAAGGCATCGTCATTACTCTCATTGACATCATTACTCTCATTACTCATTACGTAGCATTTCACTTAAATAATTTAAGTATGAGGAGTCACTTTGATTTCGGTGGTGATCGATCATGGTGTGAAATGTATTTTCATTTTCACGGACATTCCCCAAAAAATAGATTTGTGTTTGTATATTGTGTAGGCTTTCCATGAGGCTTCAGAAACCAAAGATAGACCAACAGCAATCATTGCCAAAACCTTCAAAGGAAAGGGCTTAGAAGGAATTGAAGACAAAGAAAACTGGCATGGAAAACCTTTGGGAGCAGAATCAGCCAGAGTTATTGAGGTAAATTATAAATTTTAAATTGTTTCATATAACACAAATGATGTTTGCATTTATAGTAGATGTGCATATACCTATACCTATACCTATACCTATACATATTAATTGTTTAATGATTGTGAAATTCTTGTAGCACATCAAGAGCCTTATTAAAAACAGTGGCCCAAATGCTATTTTACCATCGAAGCCATTGTCAGATGCTCCTGTTGCTGATATCACCAACCTCAAGTTGGCCTCCCCACCAGCATACACGGTAAGAGAGACAAGATGAATCAATCTAATTATATTCTATGCATTTACCTTCCATGTGTATATTACACATAAAAAATACGAGAAATTATACTAATTAGTCATGTGCGTTTGTGTTTGTATCTAAATATTGTAGCTTGGAGAATCTGTGGCTACAAGATTGGCTTATGGTACTGCTGTTCAAAAATTGGCTGCCGCCAATGACCGTGTCATGGCTTTTGATGCTGACACCAAAAATTCAACTTTTTCAGAAAAAGTTTTAAAAGTGAGAACCAATCTTGAATGAAAAAATAGTTACTCCCGTAATAACTCAAGTTTCTAATAATAATAATTTGTAAATATGTCCATTGTTTATATTATTTCAGACCTTCCCAAATCAATTTGTTGAATGCTACATTGCTGAACAAAACATGGTTGGTGTGGCCATTGGGGCAGCATGCCGAGATCGTACTGTTGCATTTGTTTCAACTTTTGCAGCATTTTTCACAAGAGCCTACGATCAAGTAAGAAAAGTCTCATATTATTACAAGTATTCTCATTCATGGATTCATTGACACATATTGAAACTTGAATTTTACTGTAACGGAAGGGAATAATTGTTCATTTTATAGTTGAGAATGGGAGCCATTTCTCAGAGCAATATTAACTGTGTTGGTTCTCATGCTGGAATTAGCATTGGTGAAGATGGTCCTTCTCAAATGGCTCTTGAGGATCTTGGATTATTCAGAAGCATTCCAGGCAAGTATTAATAATAAGTGACTGTTAGTTAATTCTTGAATATTGGTTGAAATTAAGGCTCATCGTTAGATTATGTTAGATATTTTAATTTATGTGTACATAATTTATCTGAAACTGTTTTAATGCTTATTGTCTATTGTTTTGTATTTATAGGATCAACTGTTTTCTACCCGTCGGATGCTGTTAGCGCTGAAAGGGCTGTTGAACTTGCTGCAAACACCAAAGGAATCACATTCATCCGAACTTCCAGACCCAACACTGCCGTCATTTATGCAAATGATGAAGTCTTCACAGTTGGAAAGGCCCATGTGGTTCGTCAAAGTCCAGAGGATAAAGTTCTTTTGATTGGAGCTGGAGTGACACTCTACGAAGCCCTTAAAGCTGCGGATATCCTGGCTGCCCAAGGTGTTCATGCTCGAGTTATTGATCCATTCACAATTAAACCATTGGATGCTGCTACCATTATTGAACATGCAAAGGCTGTTGGTGGACGAATCGTCACTGTTGAAGATCACTACCCAGAAGGTATTTTTAATAAATATATATTAGAGCTCTAATTTAAATTATACTTACCTATATACTATATGCTCGCAGACGTATTAAATCATTTTACGTGTAGACAAAATTAATTTTAAATGATAAAAATGATTGCATTTCTCTACATACATTGTTTCGTTTTGAAATTGTTTAGGTGGACTTGGTGAAGCTGTTTTGAGTGCTGTTGCTCTTGAGAGGAATATTGTAGTCAAGAAATTAGCTGTTCAAGAAATTCCCCGATCTGGCCCACCACAAGTTCTTCTCACTAAATTTGGAATTGACTCCAGTGCTGTTGTCACTGCCGTCCAAAACCTTCTCAAAGAATAAGTTTAAAGAAGTAAAATTCTATTCGATTTGTGGTCATAAAATCATCATCATGAATGACACTATATATTTCCATTTATATAGTATCGTTCCATTCCAGGAAGATTCCATTTTCAATTTAATATTCCGGTTTATTTGTTGTTGAATAAAAGTAACTGTTACTTAAAAAAGTTATTTCTGCTTGATTATACTCCGTGTTTAAATATTTATTATGGCTAAAGCATAATCCATTGACACATTATAAAAACATTAATATACATACAAGTTCATACTGGTATGATAGGTATATATATATATATCTGTATAGGGAACGACATCATTTAGCACCTATGAATCTTACACATTTCCATTCCTTTGTTTAATCAATAGATTCTCGTTGCCCGAGTTTAGTTTTGTCAATCGGTTATTCAACTTTTTTTTCCCAAGACAGTTCTGTAGTTTTAGAA
The DNA here is from genome assembly GCA_034699125.1 of Gisinianus flammeolus. Lineage (NCBI taxonomy): Eukaryota > Metazoa > Arthropoda > Collembola > Symphypleona > Katiannidae > Gisinianus > Gisinianus flammeolus. The sequence goes on along the minus strand of JAIUND010002012.1, from coordinate 3,197 downwards.
AGGAAGAACAAAGTAGTTTCATTTTATTTAGTTTACATAGGTTTTCATTTGACAAATAATAATATCGTAATGGATCTTCCTGAAATTGACACGGATCCTGTGGAGCAGTTGAACCCCACACAGGATTTGATGATAGTCGGGGAAAAGAAAGAATGGAATCCAGTGGAGGAATTTTGGATGCAAAAATTATCCAAAGTGGAAGAACAATATGAAGCGCACATGGTTATTTTCAATAAAATTTAGAAGTTTTCCTCTTTTTTTGCAATTTAAATAAGCATAATTAAAAATTGAATCGATGAATATTTGTTTAATATATAGGCAAACCTGGAGAGAGCTCTTTTAGAAAGTAAAATTCATCGTAGAATTTTATGCCGGCAAGATGAGCAACTCACAACTTTAAACAAGCAGTTTAAGGAGAAAGCAAAAGAGGCAGACAATTTGAAAAAGAAAACAGTCGTACTGAAATTGGACTTGACGAAGCAACAAAAAGAGGTTGAACTCAATCTAATAATATTAATAATAATATTTCCCATTAACTTTCAAATTAATTGAACGTTAATATTTCTGTTTATAGAAAAATAAATTGGAAGGGAAACTTTCCACAGTCATTTCCAAATTCATTCAGACGGACAGTCATGCAAAAAGTCAGAGAACGGAGCTTCGGAAATGTAATTCACAGCCTGATTGAGGCTCAATCATTGAGTGTCATACTTTCCGTGCACTGATTATTGGAGAAACGTATTGTGTATGTATTTTTGCAGGTAATCGAGATATCCTGGGACTCAGAAAAAAACTAGCCCAACTAGAAAAGGAGAAAAAGTTGTTATCACATGATGTCAAAATTAAAGAAAATGAGATGACTCGTTGTACAGACAGAGAGACAGATCTTTGGAAAAAGAAAACAAAGCTTTTAAAAAATCTCAAAGCTGTAGACACGGAGAGACAAGTGCAAACTCTGGCAAATATCAAGCTGAATGCAAACATTGCTAATGTACTCGAAGATGCAACTTTACGTGATCGAAGGATTTTGCTCCTGAGGAGGGAACTGGAAGATGTACTACAGAATATGAAAACACAACGAGCAGCATTTGAAGGGGTGATGGGACAGAAGGGCAATGTGGAAACAAAACTTTGTGATACCAAAGTACTGTACATATACAAACTCTTTACAAAATATTCATTTGATTTATTTGAAAGAACGAAAGAAAAGTATACATACACAAATAGAAAAATAGATATATGTTACATATAATATGTATATTGAACAAAGCATGAATAATACTAAATACTCTCGCTTTTATTACAGGAGAAACTGGAACAGACGTATTCAAAGTTGGATGATTTGGGCTCACAAGTTTTGACTTGGAAGCAAGACATCATGTACAAGGAAGTGGCACAAATCAAGGAAAATCTAGGTATGAAAGAGTTAGCAACATTCAACTATAATTTATTCTAAAGTTTTTCCCTACTATATTTATACTTTTCAATTTTCTCTCAATTGGTTTTCCCAAAGATTTTCCTTTTCCTTCTCAAAACCCTATTTTTATAATATTTTTATTTGCTCATATCCGTTGTGTAAACGACAGTATAGTTTTTCGACGCACCCTGGAATTCACACAGGAAAAACATTCACAATAATTGTTTCTTATGTACATATAATAAAAAGAAATGAATCGGGCGGGCAAGGGAAATCTGGGTTTTTCATGGTTTTTTTTAATGTATTTATGTCATTTTCATTTTATTTTTAGAGCTCAAGAAAGTAAAAAGTGAAAATCGTGCATTGCGTTCCCAACTCGCAGAATTGACTGCGAATAGTAATAAAGTCCAGAAAGATTTGAAAGATTTTGAAATACAACGGGATAGAATGCAAATTGAATTGAGGAAAATGAAAGCACAAGATGTGGCCATTCAAAATTTAATGAGACAGAATGCTTTTCAAAAACTTAAATTGACTCGTAAAATACCACAATTACCGAAAATTCATGAGACGACAACGACGATGGAAAATTACTTGAATAAATTCACTCGGGAATGCCCAGTGAAGCAAATTGATGGATATTCAAAGAGGATATGGGAATTGGAAAGGAATTTGTATGATGTGGAGAGGAAAATTGATGAAGGGAGAAGAAGAGAAAATTCATATCGAGTACGACTTCAAAGATTCTCTTCACTCAAAGATCAATTATTCTGGACTCAAAAAGCAATGCTTCGCTTGGAAGCAGATAGACGAGGGATGGAACAAATGATTCAATCATTTGCTAGAACAAATCCTAGAAAAATCCCATTTGAAAAATTAGTTACCGACCCATCCATTTTGGATCGGATTGCAAAACAAAAGGTTTTACAACAACGACTGGCTGCACAAACGTCTAAAGTGGAACATTTAAAATCAATCACTACACAGCTACTTCAGGTACATTATTACCTATATTATCGTGGATCAATTCATAAATATGTTTTTATTGTCACGTCACATGATATTATATATCTGTATATACTACAGAATGAGGAACGTCGAAGAGCAGAAGGGTTGGGTGGGCCCAGACAAATTCCGGGCTATCAACCATGGCAAATGAATTATTGGAAACAACGGAGTGAGCTCACAGAAATCCCGACTAGTGAAAGTAAACCTGGTTACTATAAGGACTACATGGGATTTTTAGGGCAGGAGATCCCTCGACTCAAAGGGGAACTCATCACATTGGAACGGAAAAAGAATTTCTTACGTTCATTGAGAACGGCATCCCAGAGTCGAAGTGGAAGCGTTAGTGTTGTGGATTTGGATGCTGAAGATTACAATCCCAGTGTTGAGGATCTTAGTGATGAACTGGAGGAAGAAGATGAAGAAGAAGAAGAGGAGGAGGAGGAGGAGGAAGCTGAGGGGGAACTATCCGTTTCCGTGTAATACACACACACACATTTTTCACAATGATTACCATCGATATTACAACTCAAACGATAGAAATTCTATAGCTTTCTCTTGTTCATTTTTTCACAATTTTCAATCTGTTTTTGAGTACAATCCAAGATTATGGTATAATAACTATAAATTTTTGTTAGCATTTTGCCTTTTAGGGAGCGAGTTCCCCTTATACTATCACCCTGGCCGTCTGTCCGTCTGTCTGTCTGTGTTGCTCACGATAACGGCCGAACGGGTTGACCGATTCACTTGATTCTTTTTTTACTGGAATAGTCAT
>JAIUND010002011.1:0-26942 GCA_034699125.1 Gisinianus flammeolus | reverse complement strand
TGAAATGATTAGTTGTAATACTTTACATGAAATGATTAGTTGTAATACTTTACATGAAATGATTAGTTGTAATACTTTACATGAAATGATTAGTTGTAATACTTGTGATGTGATACTAACAATGTTATTATGTCGTTCTTACCTTGTAGACGCCTTGTAGTTATTTAAAGTAATTAATAATTACTAATTATGAATGCGGTTGAATATTATTGTGATATAGCTCGATAAAAAAAAGTCGTCGATATTCAACGTGATGTTGATTTTTATTACATAAATGCTAAATTAAAGCTAACACTCGATAAATAAATGCAAGTACTTTATAAACCCCAAAACTATAATATAATAGCAATATAATAGCAGAGTTTTTTTATTTAATTTAATTCAAAGATGCTGTCCAAGACTTTTCACTGTTGACACACTCACAAAATAAAATTCGTACAAACTTGTGGAGCTGGCAAGACTGGAGAATCTGGAGAAAGATTGATTTCGTATAGTCAAACTGCATGGTGCGGAATTCAAGGATAGCGCGTGATCACTTTTTTCTAGTCCTGTGTATATATAATAAGCGAGATTACTAATCCAGTCAGGACAGTCAGGAGTTATAGAGGAACGTGGGGCAAGGCTGGGCCACTCGCGTTGTCAAGTTTGGACAGAAAACTAATAATGGGACAAGGTTGTGGGTGGTCTCGTTCGAAAGGGGACAAAACAGGCTTCATTTCATACATTTGGTCCAATTGTCCAACTTCACTCCCTGTCCGGGTTTTGGTACCCTGAAAAAACTGACCGAAAACGGGGGTATGAGGCAAGATTGGGCCAGGTGTGGGGCAAGATTGTGCCATATGTATATACACTATTTCATAGCGCTGTATAAGCTAACTGAGGCTTAACATTTCGAGTATAATTTTAATTAGCGATTAATTCATGAATTTGTTAAATTAGCATAGTTAAATTAGCCTTATTTACAAAAAACCTTGAAAAGTCGAGAAATCTTGGGCAAAATAATTTTATAAAAATCACACCGATGAACTTGTGAAACTGAAAACGGCACGTTTGCTTCTCATCGGTTTAATATCTAAATTCAAGCCAATAACGTTTTTTAATTTCTATATTAACTAACTAACAATCATGCTCCTTCATCTTTTAAGTCTACAATTCCAAACAAGTTGGGATGAAAAGGAATTTACATAAATAATCAAGGAAAATTGTGTGGCACAATCTTGCCCCGTCGAGTGGCACAGTTTTGCCCCACCACTAGAAGGGATACCCCCAAAATTTAATAATCAGCTGTAATTAGGTAATTAATTATAATTTTGTATTCTAAAAAATTATACATACAAAGGAAATTTCATGCGGTTTATCCAAAAACTAAAATTATGCGCATACTTTTAATTACGACACGAGGAATTGAATCTTCCTGACGGCTTTCAATTTGCCTTCGACTTACTTTGTAATCCGCTACAGATGACTTTTATTTGGACGCTTATAATTATTTCCACATTAGTGTAGAATTAAAAGTTGAGTCATTTAATTAATCCTTCAACATCAACGAATATTTTTTATTAAGCCACTTTAAATTTGCGCGTTGCGTTTCAGGGTCAGGTCAAATTTCTTGAGTGGCCCATTCTTGCCCCCGGCCCAATCTTGCCCCACGTTCCTCTATATCGGTGAGATTTTTTCCTATTTCGAGTATTTCGACTCTACACGTCCTAGGTGGTTTTTTAACTATATCGGACACACACGTCCGATTGAAAGTTTAAACATGTATTACACACACAATAATAATTATCTCCTGTGGGAAATATATAATTTGTTTCTATTATTTGCAAAAATGTTGATGGTGGAATATGAAATGAAAAGAAATACAAAATAATTTTGATAAAAATTTCTCGCCAAATTTTAATCTACAATCGTGAGATGTCGAATTCCCATCTCGAAATCGATGAAGAGCATCGTAAATGAATGAATGGTGACTGATTTTTTGACCGGTGTTAAGAATAAAAGATGGATAGAATCGCACTGCAAGAGACGACTAAAAAGCAAACAAATCTGGACTTTGGTGACCAAAGTTTGGTCTCAATTTTTTCGCCAGAGGAATTTTCCCAACTGCGAGTCTACAATGAATCATTCCTGTGATCCCAATTTACACATCTTCACTGGATTGAATTCCACAACTATAGTGTATTCGTGTCCATAAAATCCATGTAGGAGGGAGAAGAACTTGTATTTTCCTATACTCTTCGACTTTCTCTGTGGAGAAAAGAGAAAAGAGACAAGAAAAACTTTTCAAGCTCTACAATTTTACCTGTGAAAGTTGCATGTCAAAATGACTGGCCAGTGACGACACTCGATTTCTACCTGAAAATAAAGCCAATTTGAATCCTTTTGCTTTCGGCTCATTTGGACATGGACAAAGGAATTGTGGAGGGATTGCAGTAGCTGAGAGTCTATTACGAATTAGTATGGCGAGGATACTCAAAGAATTTCGTTTTGAATTGTGCCCAGATACGCAAATCAAGTTCAAAACGGGGAGACTCTTTATGGTCCAGTATTATCCCATTAATTTGAGCATTATCAAGAGAAATTAAATGTAATTCGATGGGATTCATGCTCGACCTTGAAAAATTCGAGTATTTACCGGGTATTTCCGTACACTAACGAGCGACTGGCTGAATTACGATATTATTATTATTACTCTATATCATGTTACGGGAATCTCAAGGGATAAATCCATGCATAAATAGATCTATAATAATTTTTATTATTATTTTATTATCCAATGCAGTCGTCAATCGTCTCTGTTTAATAAGTTTGACGTTTGCCTTTTTGCCGTCACTTCTGTTCAATATCTTGGAATGGGGGATGTCAAATGTGTCAACTGAGTATTAGTGAGTATATGTCAATTCCGCAATGCCTACTCTCAATCTGCGATGATGCTTCTACGTTTCTATTTCAATAATAATAATAATAATGGCCGTTGAAAAAAATTATGATGAGCACAACAGAATGGGAAATGATTTCTTCCTCTTTTCACTACCACACACTCTCTCAAATTCTTATAATTCATGAGTAAAAAATATTTGCTATAGTAACTGAAATGAAATAAAAATGCGCAGTTATAGTTATAGTTATAGTCATTGTTGTAGTTATAACAATTAACTTGAGAAGAGATTTAAAGTTGAGAATTGCAACTTGATTCATTACAGATAGATTTTAGTTTTACATTGCTCATTCTTTGTACTAACTAGAAAGGATGGACTCTGGAATCTAATTAAACTAGACAAGGAATCATTATTAGTTTTTAAGGTCAATCAAATTAAAAATATATTATAAATCGATCAATTAGTCAAATATGGAATGGAAAGCTTTAAAACGGGTGCTCAAGACGGCCATAACGTTCCTCGCTTTACTGGTACATATAATTGTCTCTAGAATGAAAATATCATTCCATCCCCATTTATATCAATTCACATTTATACCCAAGCAAAAGAAACAAAATGTCATTTTACACACACATTTTATCTCATTGACACAGGCCGTGGACGTGGTAGTATACGGTGAGATTTTCCCGTTGATTGGATTACTTGCTGGAACATATTTCTCTGTATATTTCGGACTACCTCCAGTAGCACAAGTCTTTGTTGTCGCTGGAAGTACAACATTACTATTTTTCATGTCCTTGGGACTCAGAGTTGAAATTCATTTTTGGAGGAAACTCTACCGCCTCGAGACGTTTTATAAATATGTTTTATATGTACATACATACATTTTACCTAACTCAAAATGTATTTACATTTCCCATCTTGCCATACATATATATATATGTTGTGTTAGTGTGTATATATTGACTCATCACTATGTCGTTTTTATATAGCTGAGGGACTCTGTGAATGCCATTCTTCTAGCTGTATTTGTCGCAGAACTCGTCAGTCTATCATTCAATTCATCATCAAATCAAGTACAAGGAAATGGACCCAAAGATGATCTCACAGTCTCTCATCATCCCGTCCAGGGTTTCCTTTACGTCCTTTGTCAACGATTTGAGATATACGGACTTCGAAGACTCTTTGGCTGCTGTCAGTTCCCGAAGAGGAGGAATTTGGATATTGAAAATGAGGCGAACATCCTTCACTCGACGGCTTACATTGTGACGAGCATTGCTAAAATGCTCTACTACAATACTTTGTTCACATATCTGAATGCCGTCAAGATGTTCCATGAGATGCAGCCCACTGTGACCCGAATTCAAAATAGAGGTCAACTAACTAATTTGAAAATGGTTACCTTATTTGACGACTGATGTAATTCACTAATTAATTATATTACATATTTAATTGTGACTGTTATAAATGTTCTCAGGTGTGAGAACTCAAGGGGGCGGCGTCGTCCGACGTAGACGACCGAGAATTCAGACCACATCCGGTGAGGGACCAATTCCGCAAGAGGAAGTTCCAATTGTTGACAATCCCTCTGTCGTCCCTCGAAATGTCCCTCGAAACTGACACTCGATCGATCAAATTAATGGACGGTGTATATGAATATCAAAATTTATGGAGCAAGTATATAGAAAGTACGTACGTTTTTTTGTTTTGGTTGGAGAGACAACAACAACTTAAATATGATACGATTTTTTTAAATTCACCATCTCGATTCTTAATCTCATTAAATGATGTGGAAAATAATAAACAAAAGTCTATAGAAAAACGGAAATGGCCCCCCAACTTTTCTTATTATTTTTTTAATATACGAAGGATGATTCAAGGAAATTTTATTTTTTTATCATTTTTTAATAATAACTATATTATTATTATTATATTCATTATTCATCTATTATAACAGTTTTAAGTATTTTGTTTTAGTATTATATTTGTAAATGATATAACACAAATGCAAAATTGGTTACCCCTTTTGTTTGTTGGAAGAAAAAACATTCCACACACATACACGTTTTAAATATGTATATATATTTGAAGTGAGACTTAAATTTAAGAATAAATAGTTATTAGCTCAAGTTGCAAGATGTCTGAGAGTCCGGATATTTCCTTAGAACTCGATTAATAGTTTTAAGAAGAGGATGTGAACCACAACCACAAGTATTACGGAAATCATCTAGATCTAATGCCCAGACCATTCCACCTCCCAAACCCATTTGTTTAATATATTGTGATTTCCTAGTCATTGTATTGATATCATCATAAGATGCCCATTGATTCCCACTGTAAGCGTATGGTCCCATCGCTCCAGTCTCATCTTGTACCACCTTCCAGTTTCGGGATTGAATATTTCTACAAATCTATACATTATAACAATAACAAAATTAAGGCATTTCATTTTTATTAGTGAATGTATCTAAACCGATTTACGGACTTATGGATACTATAATGGAGATATTTATTTTGATTATTTTGTCTCATATACCTCATAATATGCTAGAAATCCGGATTGTCGTGTGAATTCGCCGGCTGTCCCACCTCCAGAACTCTTGGCATTCAAACCATGTTGATTGGGGTCAACCAATGTGAAGGATTGTCCATACAGCGGCATCCCCATAATAATCTTTTTACGATCAGCACCTTGATTTATCCAGTAGTTGATTGTGTAGTTTGTATTGAAGAAAGCCACATCATCTTCCTCATGGAAATACAATGGAGCCACGTGACCTGTCTTCTTGTCCCATTGTCCATGGAAGTCGTACGTCATGACCGAAATCCAGTCCATGTATTTGGAAATGGTGGGCACATCATAACCTTGATCCACAACAGTTTTACTGGGAGAAACAGCCGAACTCAAAAGTAAACCACGAGGTTTGAAAGCTTCACTCAATTCCCGAACAAGATCCGCAAAACCTTGTTTATCCGAAGCTGGTCCTTTCTCACAATCAACTTGCCAGCATTTTGGGTATTCCCAATCTATACATACAAAATCCCATGTAAACATTACAATTTCCGTTTGACAATTTAATTATATTTGTCATGAAATGCATATAGTTGTTTTGAATTCGTAATAGAATTATAATTTAGGATTTTTACCCAAATCCAGCCCATCAAAGCAATGTCGTTCCAAAAACTGAACCACATGCTCAATGAATCGTCTCCTTGCACTAGGATTATTCACAAGTCTCGAGTACTTGTCTCCCAGAGAATCATTCCATCCACCAAGAGCCAGAACAACTTTGAGACCACGAGCTTTCAATTGAACCACTTGTCTGTAGAATTTGTTATCTAAATCCGCCCATCCATCATGAGGACGAAGGACTAAATTCGTTGGGTCCAGGACCGCAAATCCATAGGCAATGTGAGTACACAGATTGAAGTCAATATCACTGGGTTTGTACTTTCCAATTCCAGGTCTATGACAAATTTAGCAGGAAACAAATCATCAAAAATCAATGTTAAAAAATCACAAGTACCTATATAAAATACACACGCTGTAATATCGTAGAGTAAAAAAACGTAGTGACTCAAGTATGATGATTTTTTCACTCTCACCTGTACCAAGCCCAATTGGTAAAATAACACACGACTTTGTACTCGGAATCAGGGACGTTTAGTGGTGGGGCTGTATTAGACTCGGTGGCTGTTGCTGGTTCCCAATCTGGTTTGACTCCGGTTCCGGAGCCAGGACATTGCAATTGTGGGCCTGCTGCTTCTGGATTTGTGGGTCTGGAAGTGGATTGTGGAGCTGGATTACCCCAATTGGGTTGCTGACTGGTAGTTGACCAAGAGGTAGTTGACCATGTTGTGGATGTGGTCCTCGTTGTTGTCGTTGTTGGTCTTTTGGTGGTTGTTGTTGTAGTCACTGCCGTGACTGAAGGTCTTCCGGTTGTCCCAGTTGTTCCAGTTGTTTGGGAATTTGAAGCAGTGTTCGTTCCACATGTCCAATCACATCGATTCTATAAACGCAATAATAATAACAACAAAAATTGAGTATGCAAATATGTACGAATACGTCACTAAATGCAAGCACATTGATAATAATAATAATAATGGTTATTATTATTATTATTCGTCATAAATTCATGGCTATACACTCACTTGATTCCAGAAAGTTCCAGGTGGACAACGTTGTGCCACATACCGTCCAAATAAACATTGGTAATACAGATTACAATTACTCTCATGCGGTCGGTACGGCTCATCGCTACACACATCATTTTCAATATCATCAATTTTAAATGGTGGTGGTGGTTGCTGTTGTTGTGGAGTCATTGTGATTTTATTAGAAGAGGATGATGTTGAGCTTTGAGAATTAGATGGATGTCCTCCATTTAAACTATTTTGAGTGGGCGAGTTATTGTTTAGATTATTATTCTCAGTATTTTTATTCGGATTGGGGATGAGTCGATTGACGTCTTGTCCTCGTCGGGGTTCTCCCAGGATATTCTTGATGGTGGTGAGGAGAGGATATTCCCCTTGTCCACACACATTTCGGAAATCATCCAGATCCAATGCCCAAATCATTCCACCGCCCAAATCCAAATCTCGAATTAATTGGGATTTCCTTGCAATCATTTTGACGTCATCATAGGACACCCATTGATTTCCTTTGTAGGCATACGGGCCCATGGCTCCAGTTGAATCCTCCACCACAGTCCATCCTTCCCTTTGTACATTATGACAGATTTCATAGTAGGCGAGGAATCCACTCGCTTTGGTGTAGCGACCAGCAGTTCCTCCACCTGATGATGGAGAGTTGAGTCCAGTATTCGATGGGTTCACGAGTGTGAAGGATTGTCCATACAATGGCATCCCCATCACAATCTTCTTCCGGTCCGCCCCTTGACTGATCCAGTAGTTGATGGAGTAATTTGTATTGAAATACGCAAAGTCATCCTCTTCATGGAAATATAATGGAGCCACGTGACCCGTCTTCTTGTCCCATTGTCCATGGAAGTCGTATGTCATGACAGCGATCCAGTCCAGGTATTTGGAGAGCGTAGGGACGTCGTAACCTACATATACAATTATCGAAAGAGAATTACAAGGTATTCATTTTAATCATACTCCAAGGTTTTCATGTGTGTGATTTAATGATTTCGTGTGATTTCGACTTTCAACTCACCTAGATCCACGACGGTTTTACTTGGAGACACTGCAGAGCTCAATAAAAATCCATACGGTCTAAAAGCTTCCTTCAATTCCCGGACTAGATGAGCGAAATTGGCTTTGTCTGAGTCCGGTCCTTTGTTACATTCCACTTGCCAACATTTTGGATATTCCCAATCCAAATCCAATCCATCGAAATTGTACTGTTTGATGAACTCCAAGACATTTTGAACGAATCGAGCACGAGCTTGTGGACTGGAGACTAAACGTGAGTATTTATCTCCTTGAGAATCATTCCAACCCCCAATGGCAATGGACACTTTGATCCCTCTCGCCTTCAATGCGACCACTTGCTCATAGAATTTATTATCAATGTCCGCCCAACTATCAAACACTTTGATGACCAGTCGTTCATAGTCTAGTACAGCAAAACCGTAAATGACGTGTGTGCAGAGGTTGGGATTAATATTATCCGGCTTGTATCTCCCCTGCTCTTGACGGTACCAAGCCCAGTTTGTAAAGTAACAAACGATCTTGAAATCACTTTTGGATGTCATGTCTTGACCAGAGACTTGGATGGGTCGTTGTGTAGTTGTCGTGGTTCTCGTGGTTGTGGGCATTGATGGCATTGATGGGAAATGGCCCCCTTGAACTGGTCGCTCCGTTGTCCCAGATCCAGATCCAGAGCCAGAGCCTCCAACAATGACTGGATATGAAGTGGACATGCTCGCTGAGACGGTGGACACTGTGGTGCTCGTTGACATTTCACTTGGAGAAGATCCAGCGGATCCTTCACCATCCCCACTCAATACACACCCTGCATTCGATGGCCAATCACAGTTTTTCCCTCCTTGATTCCAGTACAAACCCCCTTGACATTTGAATGGAACGTTTTGTCCATGAACACAGACATAGTACGTTCCACAGTCGGATTTGGACGAGGTGAAGGAACCTTCTGCGCATGGTTGCTGTCTAATTGCTTGATCTATATATATATATAATATATATCAAGAAAAACAATCAAATTATGTCATGTCAATTAATGGTCACAATCTTCTAATTGTCTTTGTAAATTCAGGGGCTGAAGATTATATTTAATCAAATTACCCATTGGCTTCATTATTTTATTCTGCGTTTGGTAGGATTGACAATGAGCTTCTGATGGCCAATCACAAAGTTTCCTGTTCTTGTCCCAGTGGAGTCCTGGTCCACATCTTTGTAGTGTTTTCCGGCCCATCGAACACAAATAGTAACCCTCACAAGTTTCCGCTGCTAAATACTCCCCTGTAATAATGATAGTAATAATAATTATTATTATATAATTTAACACTAGTTACATAGATAATTACAATTCTTTGTCCAACTAAAAATACACAGAGGGCATTTAAAAATGATTATTCATTACCATCATAGCAATCGCCACTGGCTGGCGTTGTGCTCGTAGTGAAAAAAGGTTGTGGAGTTGTGGACGTTGCCCATGTGGGATTCCAGCTTGGCCAAGTGGTTGAGCGTCGAGTCGTTTCCGGTGCGGAAGTTGTTGTGTAAGTTGGACGAGTGGGGTAAGTTGGATAAGTTGGATACGTTGGATACGTTGGGTAGCTTGTGGTCGTCGTGGTTGTGGAGACTAAAGTTCCTCGATAACATCTTGCACTCTCTATATATATATAAATATAAGGTCCATCAAAATGATCAATCATCGGGGAATTTAGTCCTTTGTCATTAAAGATAATGATGGATACTAAAGAGCTAAAATAAAAATACATATACATATACATATACTAAAAATCAATCATTAAATTAAATTACCTGGCCAATCACATTGAGCATTTTCCGCATTATAATGCAAACCCGGTGAGCAACTCCTCACTGTGATTTTATCATAGACACATTGGTAGTAAGTGGAGCAGTCATTTGGCTCCGGTTGGATGGTGAAAGTACTTGAATTACATGGAGAATTCGGCTCCAAAGTTGCATTTCCCGTTTGAACTGTGGAAGTCTCAGTAGGAGCTAGAAAATCCCAACCACAAAACAACCACAATGATAAAAATATAATCAAATTGTACATTTCCAAATTCAGAATTCAGAATTCAGATAATAGATAATAATGTAGATTTAAATAATTCTTGGGAAAAAATTAGTAAGTAAAAAAAAAAATCTCAAACTACTATTTAAACTATACATTTGGTTCAGTTTAATAGTAATAATAATTACAAAAGTAAGATTTTCTCATACTCATACGCTACAGAATACAGAATATACGATACAGATAACACATACATGTGTACAATAATTTACACACATGTTTGCTCAAAGAATTCCAGAGTTCAAGTTCAACTGATTATAAGGAGAGTTTGAACAGTAAAAACAAAATAACAGAACAACACAGTCTAAAAAAAATTCTAAATAGAATATATAGCTAACGAGGAATTAATTACAGGAAACGAGAGCAGCTACTGCTACTGCATACATTGAGATGGAACTAAATACGTTAAAAAGTTGAAATTCCAACTGTCAAGAAGTAGAAGTAACAACTTTTTACTTGGCACTGTACAATGTACAACACAAATTTACCCAATTGGTAAAGAAAGTGTCACACACATGCACTACTGTATATGTACATGTTAATTGGAAATCCGAACTGTTTACGTTTACAGTGTACTTTGGTTATGTATACGATATTTTCAAATGAGAGTGGGTTTTTGTGAAAGTGCGGATTTTTTACATACATACACTAAATTACGTTTCAATGTTAAGTTGTGAATGAGGGTGCAGATTGGAAGTGTTTTAGGACTAAAAAGTACTGGAGAGTGAGTGAGTGAGAGTGAGTGAGTGAGAGTGAGTGAGAGAGAGAGAGTGCAGTAGTGAGTGAGTGAGTGTAAAGTGAGAGAGTGTTTTTTTTTTGGATACTTTTACTGGTGGTTTGGTGATGGCAGGTGAGTACAATTGTTGTAGGTGATGATGTTGTTGTTGTCGTTGTTGTTGTCTGCGGTGTTGTTGTACTGGTTGAACTGGGAGCTTGTTCATTAGATATCGGGATTTTACTTGTGGTAGAAGGAACAGAAGTAGGAATTTCGGAAGGATATTTGGAAGGTGTAAAGGGCTCAGGGGTGGTGGTACTATGTGTAGGATTTGTTGGCCACCAAGTGATTGTGGTGGGAGCCGTCGAAGTCGTGCTCCACCATGATGGTGTGCCTGGTGGAGCGGTTGAGCTACTTGGACTTGGAGTCGTGGTTGAAGTTGGTCTCCACCATATTGAACTGGATGTGGGCTCATGTGTATGTGATGGAGCACCTTGAGTGGGTCTGGGACCTTTTTTTTTTTTGTAATCATTTAATTTAAAATTATATATTTTGGTGAGGAAGTATATTGGAACAAAACACACAAAAAATATATACGCTATACGCTGTAGAGACAAATGGGATTTCACGTGCAAATAGTGACCAATGTGAAAGATTTCATATGTATGATAATAATAATGATGAAATAAAATCCACGGAACATTATTTCAATATTTGCAATGTGCAACCCATATCTGCCTGGTTCAACTCACTACGATATATAAATCTGTTCTGTGAGGGCAAATGCAAATGGTAAAATGTAAAAAAAAAACTCCGATTCATGTATATGTGTATGTAAATAGTAAATATCAAACTTGAATGTAAAAATATTGTCCTACTTTTGTAAGTTGTTGTGATGGCGGGGGAAGGAGTTGAAACGGGTGGTGGAGGACTACAACTTTGTTGTCTCGTATTGAATGGGATATTCAAGAGTTCTCGAGCAATCGTTCGGAGTAAAGGTTGAGTCCCTGTACAGCAATCATTATTGAAATCATCGAGGTCCATCGTCCAAACGAAGACACCCCCAAATCCCTTGGCTCGAACATAGCGAGTTTTCCGAGCAACAAATTCCGGATCATCATAGCCAACCCATTGACCAGTGGAATCGTATGCAATTGGACCCCAACTAGCAGTTCGCTCATGATAAACACTCCAACCCTTGTCTTTCACTATTAAAAAACCGAATCAATTCACAGTATTATTAACCTTTTTAGACAGAAATACCTTGAAGCTTTCAAACTATATGTACTGTATACATCATTTACCTCGACTACAGATTTCATAGTACGCGAGCATCCCTGGTTGTTGAGTGAATTCTCCAGGATTTCCGGGGCCATCAGCCTCTGAGCCAACATGAGTTGTGCCACGATTCAATGTGAAACTTTGACCGTACATTGGGATGCCCATGATGAGCTTTCCTCTATCCGCTCCCAATGCTACGTAATATTCCATTGTGAAATTCTATATACATACCATTCATTTGGAGAACGGGAAGAAAAGGGATTTTATTATAAATTATAAATTGTAATGAATTTCATATTGCGATTTCATTTTGGATTGCATGTGTGCATATAAATGTTAAAAACTCACAGCATTGTAATGTGGATAATTATCAAAGCCAGCTGGTCCTTGGAAGAGTGGTGCAACGTGTCCAGTGGTGGATTCCCAAGCTCCATGGTAGTCGTACGTCATAATTAGCATGAGATCCAATAAGCCGTTGAGTGTGGGCACGTGATAGGCCACGTCAATCACTTCTTTGTAGCCAGATAAAGTGGCTGACAATAAAAGTCCTTCTGGTCCATACACAGATTTCAGTTCCTATATAATCAAAACGAAAAACATTTTAAATCAAATTCCATAATAAACCAACTGATTAATTTTTATCAATCTAATGACAATGACAATGACAGTGACATTTATCCAGTAAATACAATGATTTGCGCTTACTCTGAGTAAATCTCCAAAAGCCACACTATCCGTTCCAGGACCAGCATCACAATTCGACTGCCAACATTTTGGATAGTGCCAGTCCACAGCAAGACCATCAAAGCCATACTTTCTCAAAAATACTGTGAAATTCACACATACATTTTTTTTCCCTCATTAGATTCAATTAAAGACAATTGAGGACAATTTAAGAATTTCAGAGTAAAATTAAGAAAAAACATATATTAGTTTGCTTTACCTAAACTTTCTTGGGCAAATTTTTGTCTGGCGGTGGGTGAATGAGCCAAATTACTATATTTGTCATCTCCAGAGTCCGCCCAACCCCCGACTGACAGCAAAACTTTCAATTCCGGGTTCTTTTCTTTGAGAGCGACAGTTCGTCTAAAGAAATCTACAGAAGAATCAAGAATCATGTACATATGTAAATCACTGAAAATAAGCAAGGATTTCTCAAGGAGGGAGGAGAAAAAAACTTGGACATTGTTTGTATAGGTAATAAAGGAATTAAATCGAAGATTGAAAATTGAAATGTTATCTTACCATTCGTCACATCCGTCCAATTATCACTGGGTGCAATCGTGACTTTTGCCTTATCAAAAGTGGAGAAAGCGTAAATGATGTGAGTACAAAGAGTTGGATCCACATTTTCCGGAACAAAAGACGCTTTCCCTTTCCTATACCAAGCCCAATTGGCAAAATAACAGACGACTTTCTTATCATTAGCACCATAAGTGCTCGCAGAGTACTCATCACCAGGTTTCCCAAGTCCAGAGCTCCCCTCCACAGCACCCCGATTAAAACTACTCTCCCTCACAGAGTACCGGGAATAGGTTTCCCCGTACTCATCCTCCTCATTATTATTCCTCCGCATACTCGCCACATGATGATTGGACAATGGTAGAGACTCCACATGACTCCGAACAAAACCACCAAATTCCGTGGGTCTTTGACCAGGGAATGGATGAATGACATCCGGTCTGGACTCGATATTTCCTCGTTGGAAACCAGTTCCAGGTTGTGATTGGACTTGGTATTGCTGTTGTTGTTGTTGACGGTGACTCGCGAGTGCTGGTCCATAATTGACATTAGGGAAAGCAAAATAATAATTGAGAGCATCCCTTTTTGATGATGTGTCATCCTTTTTATTGTTCAGATTAGGATTAGGATTTGTCGGGAGGGAATCATCAAAATTCCAAATGTTTCCATGATAAACTTGCGAGTAAGCGAGTGGAGACGATGGACTTATTGACTGAGGATTCAAAAGAATTTGTGGATGATGTTGCTGCTGATATTGTTGCTGATATTGTTGTTGCTGATGCTGCTGCTGATGCTGCTGTGGAGCAGTCCCAAGTAATTGACTAGTCAATTGTAAACCTTCTTGTCCATTGACATTTGATTTACGTGTGTTTACAAGTGCAGGTACGGACTGTGAGTTTGACCAAAATGAGTAGAATGGTGATAGATGAGACTGAGTGGGGAAACCGGCTTGGTAATTTCCAGGGAACAGGAATGGTGAGTAAAATAATTGCTTCGGAGTCCGTGAAGACTTGTCGTCCTCCACTGAGACTGACGATGAGAACGAGAACCCACCGCACACAACAAGTAATAAAACTATTGTGAGTTTCTCCATCTCCATCTCCATCTGAAATCATCCAACGAAGGAATAATAATAATCATAAAAAAAATACTCATTCATATTACACAACTCATTCAAATAAATTCAATATACGTACGATATCTACAGTATTCTACTGATATGATATGAAAGAAAAAAAAAAGTAACTATTCTTGTCCACAAAACTCTTTCATATATGATCAATTCCAGGATAACGAAAAGTGATAACAGACAAAGACAGAAAACAGACTTGACTTTCATCTCAAATTTCAAATTTCAACCTCAAGCAGAAGCGACAACAAAAAATATAATACTTTGGCGGTTATATTGTCGGTGTATCTTTTCATTCCATTTCATTAGTGCCAGTTCAAGAGGAAATTATTGGAAACCGAAGGAAAAAAACCTTTAGACTTTAGAACTTAAGAGTATACAAACGATTTTCTATATCTTGCCGTATATGCAAATCCAATCCAGAAAGAGAGAATCCACATTTATCAAGTTATTTATGAAGTTATTGGACTGTAAATTTGTACATTTTTTTCTATCCATGCATAACATACGTAAATGTTTAAAGTTTTCATTCTTTTATGCTCATTTCGATTAGCACTCTTGTACTTTTATTCCTCATTCAACCACTCAAAGACTCAAAGACTCCAAGACTCAAAGGTTATTGTCACTTTCAATATCGTTTTTGTTTCTTTGGATTGGCAATCGGCAATTGGCAAGGAAAGTGAGTTTGACGAGAGTCTTTAACTTTTTAATTTCATCCTCAATCCACCTTTTTTGTCTCAGTCTCAACCTCAGCTGGTTATAAAGAATCCAAGTGTCTGCCAACTTTTCTTTTCTTTTATACTTCTCATTGTTGACTTTGATTTTGATTATACACATACACAAAGTAATTAATTTTGTTTGGATTTCATGCCTTCATCGTCGTCATCTTCATGTAAATATATGTGTGTGCTCAATGGAAATATGTCTGTACTCTGTAACAGACAAACGATAAACAATCCTCATATATTTAGGGTATATGCACTATTATTTTTATATCAGGAGGCTGTGTACAGGATTCTTGTTTTTGTTTTTGGCCATTTATCTGCCATTAAACTCCACTTTATCTGACAATGTTGTATACGGAGCTAATGCACTTTTGTTTATGTAAAATGCGGAGATATGCATTCGTTTTCAGTTTTATTTCCATCATATCCGTGTATGTGTGAGTGTGAATGCAGGCGGCTTTGCCCTTGTCCAAAACCCCAAAAGAGTCGTGTCCGTACCGTCTGCTCTCATCACACGTTATACAGATGAATTCAAGTATCCACTAATCATAATAGTTTTTTTTTTTTTTTCATTTTCATTTTCCTCTTTTAAAATTCAAACTTGAAGGGAAAGGAAGCCACAGTGTGAATTGTGAATTGTGAATCCATAGATATAGTAGATTTTTTAAAGGGTTGAAAAGCCTCTCCTTTAGCATATCTATCAAAATGTCCATTAACGACTCGGCTGTCGGCTGTCAGAAAATAAATCCTTTTGGGCTACCCCACAGTCCTTTATATATATATATATATTATGCAGAAGAAATGTAATGTACACACACACCTGAACCAAAATCTTAATGACTCTTCTGAGTGCTACAAGTTCAACTTGAGGTTCATGTGGTTTTTTTTATTTATTATTATTATTGTTATTGTTGTTTTTCTTCCCCGTATATGTAAATAATTTACAGTCACACGATTCTTCGTTTTATTGTCTCATATCTGTGTATGTATCGTACATTTTTTTCTCTGGATACTCTATATCAGTAGAATGTTTAATGGTAATGCAAATTACATTTTGTAATATTACAATTCACAATATATCGTACAATAACAGTTTGTATTTTTTTTTGTATGTACGATACTGAGGCTTGGGGTTTGGGAATTTGTGGGGATCACAATACTTAATTTTAATTTTACACGTAGCATTAATTATTATGGTAATTATATATCATTTCCCTATTAGCCATCATTAGGTATATGACAATGACATCATCTGAGAATCTGAGTAATGAGCAATTAAAACTCAACTAAGAACATTCCATGTCTTTTCCGCACGATTAAAAAGACTAAACGTTTGTCAAGCCGTCAGCTTTCAGTTTTCAGCCGTGTAGAAAGAGAGACGAAGAATGACAACAAAGTGCGGATTCTATAATCCTCTAAAACTCGTTTCCAGTCTCAAGTTTAGAAGATTATTGAAGATTGAAGTTTGAAGATTCAGAGGATTCAGGATTCAAGATTCAATTCAGATTTAAAATGAGAAGAATTTAGTCATTGGACACATTTTGCATATGAAATGATTTCAGGTGGAGAAATGGAAACACTGGAAACGTCCATGTTCATCTTATTCCTTTTATTTACTCGAGCATATTGATTTTAATTGAATATTGAAAATGTTATATGTATGTTGGATTTGTTTTTCAAGTTCATTCCCATTGATACGGATAAAATAAATATATGTATAGAGTTCGATTGGAGATTGAAGAGTGAAGAGGCAAAGACAGTAAGACGAAGACGAAGAAGAAGAAGAAAAAACAATATAAAGAAGCAAAAACGGTGTGACAGTTTGACAGAAAGCAGCATGTTTTCTTTTCAAACTTCAAATATGCCAATCGGGCTGGACTAAAGACGGTAGATTGACTGGTTGTCATGAATGAAATATGTTTGAAATATGGTTGAGAGCCACCGCCCAGCTCACATTCACTACATATTATATAATATTCACATTCTCATGCTAAACTACACACATCTTCTGGACCTTTTGTCTCTCCTGTGTGCAGTTTAGCATATTATATTATGCTCAGTTTTGTGGCTTGTGGTTTCAGTTTTAGTTTTAGTTTTATACGTTTGCGGAACAATAATTATTAGCATGATCATTAGGATCGGTATTACGAGCCCTTAGCAATCCATATACATAAATATAAATATAGAAGTGGCCAGTTATTTTTGTTCACTACAGTGGGGGTCTATGACTATATAGTCTGACTATTTGTGAGAGATATTTGAGACTTGGATAATGGACTAAGGAAAGCAAATCGTCTTGGGTGAAAAACGAAAGGAAAGCAGTGTGATGTCTGTGATGTGGACTTTGATGATGGGATGAGCCAGATGGACTGATCTTGTCTAGTTAAAAACCCATTGCATTCAAAATTCAAGAGAATTGAGAGTCGTCATTCGTCTATAATTACTTTGACTGCATCTTTTATTGCAAATTGCAAGTCATTGTCACGCAGTTCTCATTTCCATTTTCCATTCATGCTTATACACGAACGAGATGGAGAAAGAGAGAGAGAGAGAGAGAGAGACTAAAACAAAAAATATACACACGACGCTATACATATATTTAATGTCATTGCCATGTAATTTGTACACACACGTACTTTGTCTCTCCATGGAAATTATGTAAAGAGTTCTTTGCCCTAGTAGACATTCGCCATTCACCATTCTAAATATGAATATGAATATGAAATCTTAAATATACCAAAAAAGGCTTATTATAAATTTCATAGTATTTCCGTGTGTAATTAAAACTGACTGTTACTGTGTACAACGAGAAAAGTGTCCGAGAAGGTCTCGGAAAAAATCGGAGTGGACTTGAACTCTCTCATTTTCAGACATCAAAAGGATCTGCCGTAATCTCGTGACGGTAAGTGTGAGTGTGAGCGTGAGCGAACTGACAATATGCA
Source organism: Gisinianus flammeolus (assembly GCA_034699125.1). Lineage (NCBI taxonomy): Eukaryota > Metazoa > Arthropoda > Collembola > Symphypleona > Katiannidae > Gisinianus > Gisinianus flammeolus. The sequence goes on along the minus strand of JAIUND010002011.1, from coordinate 8,783 downwards.
ATATGTACAAACATATGGAAACAACAAATTTAATGTAAAGTAACGTGATGGAAGTGATTTTTTTTTACACTTTAAAGGAAAAGAGAGAAGAAAAACATGAACATGAATTATGAATACTGATAAACACACAATTTTCAGTGTTTCATCACCTTGCGCACAAGCCTTTCATGTTACAGGGGAAAAAGTGGGAGAGTTTAGGGGAAATGACAACGAGCAATGAAAGTATATTATATACACACTCGCATGAAATATTTATAATATTAGAAATTATGATGGGGTAGAACAAAACGGGGAAGAAATTGAAACAAAGTACAAAATTGGTGGCTTTCAACTTATCATTAATCAGAAAGAGTGGGGAATGCAGACTATCTGTATAGTGTGCAATGGCCTGCCCTGGACCTGGACCACAGTCTCCACAACTAACAACTCAAATAATGAATGTAATTAATATTGAAACTGGACAGTCAACAGTATACATATGACTACAACTTGTATTTTATGTTATGCATTATGTACACACCATGAGAAGGCAATAAACCTATAATTTACCATTTTAAAAAAACGATTCACCTCTCACCAGCATGAATTGTGAATTGTGAATTGTGATGAACATGAGCCAAAATATCCTGATCCCAAACCCAAAAAACAAAATTCTTCATCATCCTCTCATCCTCGTCATATCATGTACAAACGTTTCTCTCTCTCTCTCCTTTCATTTTAATGATAATAGTTCCAGTCCACAGTCTATTGTTAATTCTGGGATGATGACGATGATGAAGAAAAATCAGAAATATTATACGGAAAAATGAACTCGCTCTCTCCCTTACTCGATCAGGGTAATGTAATGCAAAAAAAAAATGCAAGAGAAAAAAATTACAACTTGAGAGCTTTTGAGTTTTGAGGTTTACATTTAATACTTGCGAAAAAAATTGAATCTTGTATCTGTACACATGTAGATGTAGATGTAGAGTGTGTATACGATACGATGAATTCTCAAATTAAAAACTGTGTGTATGAAAAATTAGATTACATGCCATTTTACTTGTCTTACCAGTATGAAAATGAAACTGAATTTTCGCTTTGGCTCCCAACTTGTATAATATTAGCTAACAATTGAGTATATATAAGGAGAAGGAGAAGACGTGGTCTCTCGGAAGGTGTTTAAAATTCACAGAGCATCTCTGCCACTTGGCAGAGACCACAGAATACTCTGTCTGTGTGTGTACTTACTTCTGTACAAGTTAATGGAAATAATGAGGTGGAAAAGAGATGAAATTAAATCTGGCCCACAGCTTGAGACACTTCTCAATCTCTTTCTCTCTCTTTCACTCTCTTTGCCATTGACCAAATTTTTTTATATACATAATGACTGAATGAGTTTCTCTCTCTCTCCCTCCTTCTCTCTATCTATCTATCCTATCTCTCTTTCCATTCTTTGTAATTATCAACACCTGAGAACGGCCCGTAAATGTCATGTGAGCCCGTATCCACAATGCAATGATGATTTACATTGATGGAAAAAGTCTTCAAATAATATTCTTGTACTACATAGTCTTGAAACTAGAACTAGTAAACTGGAACTGATGACAATGGAAATTGAAATCCCAGCAAGTATATAGAAACGTAAACGAGAAACTGGTTAAGGAAGGCAAAGGTTTTGTACTCTTTGACTATTTAGACTGTCAAGATTTTGAAAAAGACTTACGATTATCGTCTTTTTCTGTGTATTGTATTGTATTGTATTGGTATTATATCGTAGTGTCGTCTGTTGTGTGTGGACGTTTACGATTGGGATCACGATTACGATTGAATAATAAAATTAGATTTACATTTACATTGTCAAAAACAAAACACAATAACAAGAAAACAAGAAAAAAGAAAACTCAAGTCAAAATAAATGATGAGAATGAACTAATAGAAGGTCGTCGCTCATCGCTCATCGTTGATTTAATTCTGTAATAGTAATTATAATTTAGTTACTCAATTAATTCCATTTAAATAAGGAATTAAAACTTGGGAGGAAAAACATCTAAACATTCTGCTTCTGTATCCTGCAGTTTTATCTCGATTGAATTAGTTGTATCTATAGACATGAGGATTGAGGATTAGGATTAACATTACAAATGATAGAAATGTCATGTAATATACTTTACTACACATCCCATCATCATGTGGATCTACATATACCAGTTTCTGGATACATTCGATTAATTATGTAAGCTCTGGGCATTTTTTCCACAGATATATCTACAGATATAAACTACATACGTACATAAACGTGTGTACGTGTAATCTTCACCCTTGGTCTTGGTTAATTAAAGTTAGTTGCAAATTGCAAATTGCTCACAAGTTGTTTGGCTGTCTTCACTCAAACTCACACACGTACATGTTCACCATATGTGTTTCTATGTATAAGAAATATCTGATAATGTGGATGATCGTTGTTCGATCCCTGATTCAGAGTTTTTTTTATACATATACATATATTATTTTTTTCCATAGAATCTAAAGTCAGAGTTGAAATGGCCATGACACATGACTGCTCTCGAGCTCAAAGGTTCCTTAACCGACAAAGTAGCATTAGTGTCTGTAAAAATGGCTCATCACCATCAGCAGAATGAACAACTTGGTTCTCGTTCTCGTCCAACCAAACCAACACCCACCTTTAATTTATGCATAGAAATATATACCTCCATAACATCTTGTCCATTATCAATTTGAACACACACACATGTGTGTGTGTGTGTTTGTGTTTGTGTTTGTGAAAAAATTTGCATACATCCAGTTACACATACGTAATACAATTTTCCTCCAGATTTTCCTCAGTTTATTATATATATATATTTTTTTTTTGCCACCAGATAAATACAAAAAATAAAAAAACCACACCGCAGTTGTAATTGCAATTAGTACAGAATCAAAATGATTCATCCGAAATTGATTACTGATTCCAAAGGAAGGACTATTAAAAAAATATTAATGGCTACTAGTTTGTACTTTGTAGGTACAATACGAATTGAGGGAGCCCTACTACCGACTGGAGGGCATTCAACTAAATGATGACAATTATTAGAATATTATGATTTAATGACTCCATTTGTATTCTATTACGACCCGAGAAGAGAATAAACAATAAATAAAACATTTGACACGTCCATTTGTGAGTTTAAGTGTGTAGTGAGTAGTGTTGAGTAATGAGCCATGCCGGTATACATGTAAAAATATATTTTACCATATCGATTCCCCATTCAAATGTTTGTTGTTTATGTCAGTCTTATAGTGCCACATGCGTGTGCACTGTGTGCACTGTGTGTGTTTGTGTACAAACATTTTGATTTGATTTAGACAAGTCAAAACCTTTTTTTCACGTGGCAATCGGCATTGCATTGTCAAGGTGTGGTGTGTTTTGGAATTCAAATTTAAAATTCACAAGCTCCATGTTTCATGTGTTTTGAAGCAATGTGTGTGTGTGTGTGTGTGTAAATACGTTTTGTCTTTGAGTCTGTTCATTTTCCTTTCTGCTGCTGGTGCTGCTGGAGTCCTCACAGTCAAAGCCAGAGCAACGCAGAGCAGCAGTAATGGCAAGGGTAATAAAGGAGAAATGCTTTCGGGAGAAAGTAAATTATGAGGCATATTTTGTGCAACTAATGACAGTGTAAGATGACGAGAGAGATTCATAAATTCTTCACTCATATTAGAGAGAGAAATATAGGAAGAGCATCAGTCAACAGGTTACAAGTCCGAGAGCCACCCTGATATAACATGTGTAAGGTATTCTGCATGTATTTGTATTTGTACATACCTATGAGAGTTGGTGTTGGTTGTTATACCTTCATTCCCTCAAAACATTTCCCATTGCCATGTGCATTACACATTTATCTCATGCTTATCTTCATTTCCCTTGCTTGCCTGCATACAAAAATTAAATATGCGTGCATTTGTGTACGAGTAGTCGAGTAGTCGAGTACAAGACACAAGTCTGCATCTGCATCTGCATGTGTAAAATATCCATCATGTTCAATGCAATGAGAGAATGAGAGAGAATGATAATGAGAATGAAATCCACGAGACTGACAGCAGTACACAATTTGAGATAGAGAGAGAGAGAGACAGAGAAACCAAAGCAAAAAGGTTTAATTCGTCTCGAGACTGTAGACTTGCTACTTGATTTTGGTTTTGGTTAGTCTAGCTCTAGCTATAGAGTCTCATCTTCATCCTCTTCGTCAGTTAGGCATTTCCAGTGCAAGTGCCAGAGAGTCCAGCAAGTTTGCTCTGGTCAGAGAGTCAGAGCAAAAACTCTCATCGTCAGATTAACTTACTTGTACAGACGCAGACGAGAGATGACTACGACTACGACGACGACGACGTCGGACGAGAAAAGTCAGAGATAGAAATGAAGAAGCATGAAAAATTCAAAGAAAAAGAGGAGCTTGCAGCAAAAAGCCAAAGCCAAAACAAAACACTCTCACACAGTTGTTTTACATAAAAGACTAGGGAAAAAAGTGTAAACATAAACAATGGTGAGCTCAGAAAAACATTTTCTCCTCTTCTCTACTCGTTTCCTCGTCCTCATCAAATGTGTAACAATATCAGGATCAAGTATCACAAAAAGTATTCTTCTTTCTCGTTACTCAAACAGATGACAACTTATACCAAGAAATGAATAAATGCATTGGTAAGTGAAATGAAAATGAAAAGGAAAAGGAAAGAAAGAAACGTACATGCAGATACAGATACTATCTGTATATTTACATAGGATAGGTACAACTACTATTGTTGCCCCTAGCTGTGTGTGTGTTTGTGTACATTACTCTTTGCACATTGTAAAATAAACAACTGCTGTGGAAATGCCATTCCATTTCGTATTCGTATTCGTATTGTAATTGTCTTTACACATTTCAATGTCAAGTTCAAGTTGATGTACGCTCCTCGCTGTACGCACTCTTCAACTTAAACGTGTAAATAGTAAACATGCATGCGTTCGAGGAATAAGGAAGGAAGACAAAAGAGAAAGACAGAAAGAGAGAGACAGTAATAAAAAAAAAGTAAAAGAGTCATTCACTATTCACTATTCATGTATGTACAACAGATAATAAATGCGAGTATTGTATATGAGGTAAAACAGACATTTGGTTTGACTGGAATGACACTCGGAGATTTCTTAAACTGAGAAGCTCATCTAATAAATAGTAAATAGACGTAGTAAATTGTAAATAAATTCGCTATATACATTACACAATTCAAAATTCAAATCCTTATCCTCTTAACGTATGCCTCATCCTCATTTATTATTATTATTATGAGATGAACTGACTGCTGTTTCTTTTCCTACTTCTGCTTCAAGACATTTCAAAATTTCAATGTTTACGTTTACGTCTCTTTCCAATTCTCACCCAACCTCTGTCTCTCTCTCTCTCTCTCCATTCTCCATATGGTGAATTCAATGTACGAAATACGAAATACGAAAACAGAATACTCAAGATGACGATAAGAACATTAGAATATTTTTTATAGTCATTGCACTTCATTGCATTTCAAAATTCAAAGCAGGAGCACATGTGCGTTTGTTTAATGTGCTTTGTTGGTGATGCCAATTGCAATAGTAAAACTTTTTTTTATGCTGGATTTTTTGTGGCCTCACACGTGTAAGCATTTACGTACACATTTTAGTGTTAGGAGTCCAAACACATACATACACAAACACACATGGACTTTTCTACCTGACCAAACGGATGATCAAGTGACTTTGGAGCTACGCACAATTTTACACACACATGCACATGTGGATGTGGATGTGGATGTGGCCATATCTGTATATTCTAGCAGCATACAAATACGATAGAAATTGAAATGTGTGTACACCATCCAAGTTGAATTTATACTTCAATGCATCTCTAATGAAATGTCAGAAAGGACTTGAGAGTACAAGGAAGAGGAATAGAAGGAAGAGGGAGAGAGAGAGAGAGAAATGGAGAATATAAAATACGCATGGTAAATATAATAAATTATAAAGTATGATTTGGTTTTTTTGGTTGCAAATGAAAAATGCAAGCTCATCAAGTCCTGCATGTCATCACGATAACGATGAGGATGACGAAGATGAAGAGAGGAAGTTGGAAATAAATGAGGAAACGGAGAGACGAGAGGACAACAAGTATATAGAAGAAGAAGACGACGACGAAGAAGAAGAAAAAAAAGGAAGAGGAACGTCACTCACCTTTTGTGCACACACCACCACAATCTTTGTGGAAGGAAGAACCAGATGAGATGAGATGAGATGAGACGAGGTATACTATATATGCAACGGACTTTGTGTGTTTGCAATCCTCTCACTCACAAGGACAGAAATGCACCGCACGTCAACTCTAACGTTACTTTTCACTATGAGAAAAAGACGAGGGCCAGTCAATGTTGACAAAGAAAAAAAACTCTTTGAGATTCCTCGAATTCTTGTACTTTCCCGTCACTCGTACCAAGACTTTGACTTTTTACATCATGTCACACCGTTTCTTTCGTGCAAACTACTCCGATTTATCCAAGTCTGTCTCAAGTTCAACCTAAAATGTTTAACAAAATCCAAAAAAAAGAGAAAAATACTGTAATTCCTTGGGGAAATTCATTCTAACCGTACGTAAGCTTTGGCAAAAAATCAAAAATCTAGCTGAATGAACTGATTGTCAATTATTACAATAGGCACACAAAATTAAATTAAAAAGCTGAATATCATGTATTTAATGTTCACGGTCACTTGGAGTCAAATATCAAATTTCAAAGCACATTGTCCAAAAAAAAAAAAATGACTTAATTTTTGCTCTATAAAAATCAAAGACAGGACTCACACTGATTACGTGTAAGAATTGAGAGAGTGAAAGTAGTGAGTCCTTGGATTCCTGTAGATATTTACAGTATGGCACGGCACACGTGTACGAGGGAACTGTCGCTTTCGCTTTCACTATATATCACTGTCGAAGAATTTCCCTCCGCGTTTTCACAATCAAATTCTCAATGGTAGTATCTGTACTACCTACTATGTAGAAATATTTGTATGTAATTAAATTAAATGTAATCTACTCTTAAAAACTAAAGAAGGAGGAGATTTTTAAGTGGTTTGGACGGACTGCGTGGAGTGACTGAGATGTCGGATGATTTGAATGTTTGGGATTCTCTCTATTAAAGTATTTAGGTTTGGAGAAGTGCAAGGAGCAAGTGCAATATAGAGGAGAGAGAGAGAGAGCGGTTGATGTTACGTTACTTTGCCGGTGTGAAACGGCCCGCAGAATGTAGAAGGACCAGTCTTGACTAAAGTCTTTTATCTGTATCAAGACAACAAACATGAATTTTTATACACACACAGCTCTCGTGTATTACCATTTCTATATTACACTGCTGCCCGAGCTCAAAACTCAAAACTCAAGCTGTATACACTTACGATACGATACGATACTCAAAACTCAAAGGTATACGTAACTTCTTATACACACGCTGGCATTCTGAACAAGTTGTTGATTCCCCTGCTGGAAGACCTCTTTCTTATCCTCACACTACATTACATGTAGTTTCATCTCCAACTTCCAACACACACACACATATATATATATATATATATACGTACACGATATGTACACAAGCAAGATGATCGTACTGAGTTTTACATCCATTACTGACTTCATCGTCTCCGCTGTCTGTCTATCTCCTATCTGCACAACATTTGATTACTATCAAAAACTATAGAAAGGTATATAATATCTGTATATGAACGGATCATAATGATATGATTCAATGGGTGTATACAATTTTTTCAATATACCTACAACCTACACGCTATTCCTATCGTATATTCCTATTGATAGTGCCATTACGATATTTCACTTCATCTCCTCATGGTGAAGGATCCGCGGGTGAATTTTTTTATTTAATTTACATGGTCTCGAGTCAAATTTTAAATTTCAAATGCTAAACAAATATATCGTATTTATACCAAAACGATATTATTATTATTATGTAAGTACACAAATGAACTCTCTCTCTCTCTCTTCGTCCTAAACTGCATGGGGCATCATTGTGCACATGCTACTTTATGATATTAACTAAAAAAAATTGTGTACTCATTGTCAGTTGCTCTGTAAAGTATAAAGTAAAGTAAAGAAGGGGAAAGCCGGGACTTTAGTAAAAGTAAATGTATACATATCGTACTTCTATCCAGTTTTCCCTATGACCTTTTTTTTCATATTAGTTTGCATGAATTTCATTTAGTTACATATTAGCTTTAGAATCACAGTGAGAATTGACTTATACACTTTTCATCAAGGAGGAAACAACCTCCTCAGTTTTATTTTGCATGTTGTATTGTCTATGTGTTTTGTACTGGGGCTAACTGTGGCCACTGTGGGTTCTCATCTTTTATGGCTGAGCTGCTCATCTTAAATTTCGTCGGTTGTCTTATACAAGTATATGCTAGTATAGTATGTAGTTTGATCTCATTTCCTAAATATCTATCGAGATATTTGACTGCGTATGAAAATCAAAAGTGCATAGTGTGGAGTGCTGTGCTTTTTGGGGGTTTTGGTTTTGGAGCAGGGAGAAGAATATACATACCTAACTTGGCAGAAGTATAAGGAGATCAAGTAGCAAGCTCTCTCTCATGTTTTTTAGTACTGATCGTTGAGATGAATCAAAAAATTGAAATAGATCCAGGCGGGCGGGAGTTTCCATCATGTCCAGAACTCTCCACGGCCATCTCACTCTCTCTCTCTCTCTCTCTCTCTCTCTCTCTCTCTCTCTCT
>JAIUND010002010.1:0-26942 GCA_034699125.1 Gisinianus flammeolus | reverse complement strand
TCCATGTTCTGTTGTCCATAAATATGCAAAAAAGTGTTTTACGTAAATTGTCCCTATTCTGGCGGAGTCACTCATTTATTATATTTACTTGTTTATTATTTAAAAAATGAACCTACAAATACAAAAGCATGCATTTGGATTTGGACTAAAATGGAATGTGAATTATTACGACATATGTAACTGTAATTTAAACGAAAGTTGTACTAAATAAAATCTAGGGATTGAGTAATACATAATTAGGGATTTAATTGAAATATGTAGTGGACTAGCCCCATGTATGACTGAGATATATTGAACTGCTAATTGTGAATTGTACCAGAGTACCCCCAAAATAAACAATATTATGGAATAAAGAAAAAAAACACGTTTTCAATTGAGAAACCTCTATTTTGTCTCGGTTTTATTTTTATTATTGTTCATTTGAGTCATTTCAAGTCGGCCTGTACACATTCATTACATTGAATTAACTAAATTAATAAATTACATTGCGCTGAAAATACAATTTAAGAAACTGAAACAATAAAAGAAAAGCTGGACGCGCATCAAGAGATTTGCAATTTAATTCTTCTCCTCCGTCTGTTCACTGTTCACTGTTCACAATTTAATCGTCCTTTGGCTTCACCTATATAAGTACTTACTTTCCCTTCATTTTGTGAAAGGAATGCTGTTGTCAAAACATATGTCTGTTCTGTACTTACATGTAAAAGTAAGGGAAACCCTAGACTGAAATCCATCATGTTTGTCGTGTTCGTGTGTTCGTGGAGTCAGTACAAAAATTGCAAGGTTCGGTTCATTAACTATGGCATATGACTTAAGCTGTTGGACATTTAAAAGCTTTCCTTCATCGTAAATTTCCTTTACATTTAATTACCACGATTTCTGTTCAGATATGGAGCAGATTCTTCATTGTGTGTTGCCGTGACAAGTTTCGAAGGGAATTTCAATTTCAATCAAACGTTCCATCTACGGTCGGAGAATTGAATTCAAACAAAACCCCGAGAAATGAACGAACGGGTTCTTTCTTTTTCCGGGGAAAACCGAGAGGAAACCCGAATCAGAATTTGTACACACAAACTACGGATTCGGGACTGGAGATGTCGCAAAAGTAGATGGATACAAACGTTCCGAGAAATATTGCGTGCATATTATTATTCATTTCCTCTACCGATAAAAGTATTATGTAATTGTATTGTAAATTCAGCGTGGATTTTTTTTTGTCATGCTTGTATTTAAACTCAACGCTGGAAATTGACGTGGAACAATGAATGGTAATTATTTTTTTTAATGAGAATTTCTTACCCAATTAAATCTAATGTTCTGAGTATCTAAAAGCCGGTTTTTGGTGTTTAGAGCATCGAACAGCAGTTAAACTGATGAGCACAAATGACATTTTAATGATGTACTTTTGGTTTTCCATCGGTTTTTGCATCTCGACTGCCTCCCATCTGAATTTCATGAATGAATAGGAATAGAACGCAGAGCACACATAGGGATAAAAGACTGGAGCAAGCGGACGGCCTAACTGGTACTTGAACCACAACCAAATCTCATGGAAAACCAAGCAGAGAAATAAATGAATAAAAACTTTCCTTTCCCTTCATCCTTCATCCTCCAATCCAATTGAGCAAAGTAAAAATAAACCAAGTAGAGACACTTGTACGAGAAATAAAACCACCACACCACCAAAACCACGTTGACGTTTATTATATTATATAAAAATATAAAGAAAATCCCTGCCTACAAACGAAACACCATACGTATGACGCACAATTTTGTTTCCCCTGATAAAAAGTACTGGAAAGAGATACCTAAATACAAAAACCTACCGACTGGAGAGACAGGAGGAAATCGATAAGTTGGTCTGTTGTCTTTGGGTTTTTGGATTGTGGGTTTGCCTTTTCCCTTTGATGTGAGAGCACTTTTTACTCTTTGATCCCAACTACTGACAACTTCACACACACACATTCTAAAAACTGTACTGGAATACTTACCTATGGTTATCATTGTTTGATTTCTCGACTGTGGACTCGAAACTACGTCCTACAAAAAGTCACGTCCTACAAGGTCTTTATATTATCTACAATTGTGAAATGAATACGCACACACACACACACACAAAACACACATAAGGACATAAACAGTTTGTATGGCTTCTTTTGCAAGAACGCGCTCCCAACGTCATCCTCCTTCATTTCTCATGGCATGATGTGGAGCGTGTAAACAAATTGAGGACGTACTTAAATATTTATTACGGCACACTTATTTTTAAACGTTTTTGATCCTTGTTGAAAGTGAAAGACTTTTAAATTCCATGTTAATTACAACCAAGGGGAGATTCTTTTGTGTGCAAGGCTCCTGACTTCTATGTTTACACTTTACACAATCAACAGCTCTATATGCTTGTTGAGAGCTGGGCAACAACGGAAACTTTTGAAGCTTTTCTCCTTGACTGTCGAGGGAAAGTCGGGGGCAATCTGGAGTTGTGTGCGGGAAGGGAGAAAGAGGAAAGTCGAGGATGAGGAGAGGAGAAAGAGAGAAAGAGAAAGTTTGTGGGTGTGAGACGGGAATTTGAAAAGCAACAAATGATTTCCCCTGTTCTGAGAAAACGAAATTGAGTTTTATATTTACATAAGGTACAGAGAAGAGAAAAGAGAGAGAGAGAGAGAGAAGAGACGACAAGCGAGGATGAAAAGAAGAATGAGAAGATGAGGAGGCGGGTATTAGACATGCTGTAGTCATCATGTAATTTAATTTTCCCTCTCCCCCCATCCGTTTGTCGTGAGTTCACCGTTAATAATATGACAAAAACGTCTCGTCAGAGAACAGTAAAAATAGAAGAGAGAACTGAGGAATCTTTCCTTTTTAAAAATGGTTAAGGATTAATTAATTACCTGTCCTCTCTTTGTACGCATACTTTCACATTTCTTCCCTCATTTCTTTCTCTCTCCCTTCTTTCAATTTTCTCCAGGAAAAATTCAGTCTCACGACAAGTACAGAATTGAGTTTTTTTCTCTCGTTTTTCATTGTGACGTCTACTATTGAGAACTCTTCCTAAATTCTCAAATTCATATTCTCATTTCCTACATGTCTAAATATACAATGAGCCATGGTGTTGGTGTTGGTTTTACATATCCATAACTTCTCCCTACATGCACAAAAGAAATCTCATATTCATATGTTGAATATCTGACTTGAATGGGTAATTTCAGAACCACAACCAAGGAATAAATTGTATGTATAGGAAAAGTATTATGGGATGGAAATACAATGCATTTTCTTATTTTAGTTCACACAGCCCTCCGAATTGAGTTTGTTCGTGCTGTACACTGTGGATGGAAGTTCCAAGTCCAAGGAGGAGGAAGCTTGTTGCTTCCCATTTTATGTACAGCTCGTAGTCTGTAGTCTGTATGTATTTATCTGCAGTTCTTTCCCTTCTTTTCCCATTTGCCTCAATCTGAAATCCTTCCAAGTGTTTGTTTACAGTGGAAAACTGTGTAGCCTCGAGTTTTATAGGCGGATTCTGTATCGATAGATCGGCATTTGAGTATTTCCCATCTTCCATCCTGATTGTGTTTCATTCTCTCTCACTCTCTCTCTCTCTCTCGCTGTCTCTCCCTCTCTCTCTCTCCTAGGGGCATTCTGTATAGTGTTGGTGGATGAGTTGGAGCGAGCGTTATCTTGTCATAAAATGATTCGTGTACAGCTCAGCATAGATGAACATACATACACATGATCTATGTGCGAATGCCAAGGTGAAAATGAGGAAATTCCATGAGGCGTGAAACTCCAGTAGTTGCTTTTGGTAATAAAAGTCTAAATTCTAGTGTGAGAGAGAGAGAGTCGACAGTCGGTTGGGTGTCTACTGCCCGTGATTTTCTCTCTCTCTCTTTTTTTTGCTGATAGCTAATAGTGATGGGGATGTGGATGTAGAAATGTGGATGTGGATGGAAGAGCCAGAAAGAGAGGATATACTGCAAACTGCAGTTACAGGATATGTTGCATTTTTGGCCAAAGAGAAATTTTGTTTAAATATTTGTATGTTAGGAAATATAGGAAATAGAAAAATATACTGATGTGAGTAACAAGGAGAAGGAAAGCGTCTTTTCTTCTTCTTCTTCTTTCCCGTTTTTTTTTGTCTTGTACTTCTTCTTGTTCGCATTTTCAATACTAGCTGAGTGACAGAGATATGGAGAGAGAGAGAGAAGAGGATACGAGGCACTAAGAACTGGAAAGTATACAAGGAGAAACCCAACATGAAACATGAAAGTTGTCATGGTTCACCAACTGGGAATGGTACTCTCTGCGCTTCCGTATATAATATCCCAAAAGGCTTCTCTTTGCCCGCCCAACCACTCGCTCATCTCTCTTTCACTTGCTCTCACACACACACACTCTCTCTCTCTCTCTCTCGCTCTCAACCTCATTCCATTTTCATTTCCTTGTAAACTTTCCAAACGGATAGACAGTCTCATTTTTTTCTCAACCTCGAACATCCGTATTCGAATCGAATCGAATCCCAATACAAATTCACCACACAAAAAAATATTGAATATATATAAGTAGAACATCCCACGGACGGCTTATTAAAGTGCAAGATTTTTCTCTGCTGAAGATTGAAGACCGATTGAGACGTTTTCTCATGCACACAAGTTCTCATTAATATCCTTCCTCAACCTATACTTACGGATATAACTCATCCTCCGTCGGTATATACTATATATAGGTACAAACAACGAAATATCCTGTACAGCACTGTATGTACATATGTGCGTGGACTCGGATTCGCATTCACATTCACGTGGTTCAAATATTCAATATATTGACTGATACATTTCACATTTCATGTATATACACAAATTCCCGTTCCAAATCCCCAATCCAGGGGAAAGTGAAGGAAATCGGGAAAATGTGGCCACTAAAATAGAGTTATTATTCCATTTTATAGTGTTCAAAGTGAAACTTTAACGATTTAAAAAACCAAATTTAACGATAAGTGTGAAATATTTGTGGACATCAAAATTATATCAGAAATTAAGGGAATCCACAATCCACTGTCCAAAGTTTTTGAAATTAATTCCAGGGAAATATATATACTTACATATATTGCATATTTACATACAAATCTGAAAATGCATCACGATCGAAAGATTTCCGTAAGTTATGTGAGTGAGGCGATGCCCACATCTGCGAATGAATTCCTCAAGAACAGTTTGGAGCCGGAGATGAAGGATTTAAATCAAAAGATTTTGAGAATTCAAGTTTTACAAGTAAAATTCATATACATTTCCCATTGTCTTTTGTACTCTTGTACACAATATAAAAATATATGTATAGATATAAGTTCAAGTATTCAAATCTGGTCTTCATGTTTTTTTGGATAGGATTGAATTAATATTCCATTACAAACTGAATGAATGACGACTTGACTTCGTACTCTGTCACCATTGTTCTGTTGATTAACACAGAGTTTGGATTTATTATTGTGCAGAAACGCAACTCTAAACTATTTCTTTCATCAATTTTTTCTCGTCCTCATTTCCCCTTCTCTTCATCATTTTCATATTAACCAGTGAACATAATTTGAGTTCATATTCATAGAAAAGACAAACTAGTAAAAATAGAATGAAAGTTTTGGTAGTTTATTCATTAACAAGTTTGGAAAAGTGAATTCACTCGGAAATGAAATTTGCTGGTTACTAATTACAGTTGTAGAGACAAACATTGAGGAATGATGTCCTGACCGTATGTGTTTTCCTGTACGAGCCAGAATGAAAAGAAAGCTCGTGGATTCTACATATTTTGTCTTTGTATTTGTTCACATGTATACATGCCACACAAAAAACTATAAAGAAATAAAACGCAAAAAATAAATGTATCCATAATTAAGTTTACACGTAAATTACATTTACAGTCAGCACTTTATGTAAATTGTAAAACAATTTGTGAGGCTGTTATTTACAAAGTGAGTTTGCCTCACCTAATTTCAATGCAAAGCCATACAAATCTGAATCTATATACGAACGGTCTAAAATCTCTTTCTCTCTTTCTCCTTTTTTTTTCTCTCCTGTGAGGAAAACTCGAGACGAGTCTTGAGAATTCACTTTGGAATGTTCAATTCAAAAGAATCGCTTGACAAGCGTAAGTAAGTGGATCAATCGTGAAGGGAATCCTTCTTTTTTTCTTTGACCCCGACATCCTTTGGACTTTGGCCACATCACGACATGTCCCTCCATATACAAGATCACATTAAAGTGTTACATTCTGTCTCCCGCTCTCTCTCTCGCTCTCTCTCTCTCTCTCTCTCCTTTTTCGTTTTGCAACTCAAAATATCGTACGAGAAGAAGAAGGGGGGGGGGGGAAGAAGGGAAAGTAAAGAGGAAAAGTTGACAGTCACTTCCACAATCTCAAGTCTCAAATCTTTGAAACCTTGATAATAAAATAATAGTACCAAAGTATACACGCGACAGCAACAACTCCATTAGACTCCATTTTGTGAGAGGAAAGGAAAAAAAAACTAGAGCGAAAGAAAAGTTCTTTTACAGATAGACAATATCAGAGTACAAAAGCAAAAATCACAGGACAAGAAGTCAGTAAGTCAGTAGACAAGAAAAACCCTTCAAAATCCGTCCATATAATATAAAAAAAGATGTGAGAATATCAATATGTACGAATACAAAGAAACTTTGGTACATCATCTGTATATTGCTACATTTATAGATTCAAAATCAGATTGGTTTTCAGTCGTGGAGCGGGTACAAAGAGAAAGTTTTACGAGTAAACTCTCTCTCTGTCTCTCTCTCTCTCTCTAAGTCTTCGACTCAATATAGAATCAGAGATTAAATACTCTTTATGATTCATGTTCATGTGACAACCAGGACAAGGATGAAAAACGCCAATAGAGAGGAAAGGAAAAAAAAATCTTGTAAAAGGAGAAATATTTTCATCTTATGTTGTGCATTTTCTCTCCTTTTTTTTATATTATTAAGCTTCAAAGTTCAGTGGAAGGTTTATATATAAAGTAAGTATATATTACACATGAAATAAACGACAAAGGAGCTCAGTCAGCAGGATATCCAAATAATTGGTTTCCCATGAAAATTTGTTACTCGATTGATATATATATATATATATATTTTATATCCTCTCATGCTGTGCTGGAGATCTTGAGATTTGAGTTTACAACATTCGAGTCATTCCTTCATCATTCAGAATTAATATGAAAATAATTCTTTATTTTTTTCCCCATTTTTCCTTCGATTTTCTCCCTTTTCTGAAAATATCTCCGAGTTGGACTTTATTACGCATGTAATTTTTTCTTGTTCGATTTTATGACAAGAAAATATTAAAAGATGGAGGGGAAATGGATCAAGTTTGAAATGACTTTGTATCCAGTTCCAAATACGGAGAGAGAGAGAGAGAGCAACTTTTTGCATTTTGATTAGATGTGAAAGTTGAAACTGGTAAAAAAAAATATATTGGAAATTGAGAAGCTGGGGACATGTTCCAATGAAAAGCTCATAAATAGTTATGTGAGAGACAGCATATATTTATGTATATATATATATATACAATAGTACAGATATGAAAAGAAAGTTGAGGAGAAAGCTTAAGGCCAATTAATATGAATGAGAAAACCATTCGAAAAAGGCTCAACTACAACTTGCGTGTAAAGTTGTAATGTTAAACGCGTGTTAAAAAAAGTCCATAATTGATGAAGCAGTAAGTTGGTGAAACTTTCGAGACTTGAACCAACTTTTCCCTCTCATCACTATCCATATCTCTTTCTATTTCTCTTTTGTTCAAAAATGTTAGGAAGTGTGGGAGTGAGAGAAAGAGAAAGAGAAAGAGAAAGAGAAAGAGAGAGAGAGAGAGAGAGAGAGAGAGAGAGAGAGAAAGAGGAAGAGAGAGAAGAGAACGTGAAACATCTCAAATAAGCTAATTGTTTAATTTGTTCCAACAGTTTCATAGTCATCTTGCTTGTTGTAGTTGTAGAAATGAAACTTTTGTTCCGAAATTGTAGGATTTTGAGACTCAAACTTCCAACTTTTTCTTCCTCACACTCTTACAATTATGACACTCTCTAATGAGATGCCCAGATCCAGATCCATTGCATCATAATTTTAATGACATACTGACATATTTTAAATATATGAATTCACCACCAGAGTCCACAGGATCTACGCAGTATGACCAAATACTTACTTTAAAATCTCTTAAATTTAAAAAGACCTTCAATTAAATTGTCAAGGTGTGTGACGTGAGGTAAAATGGAAACATTGCCGTATGCTTCACATTTTTAAAAAACTCAAACTCTTGAGACTTGAGACTCTTGAGATCGGAGAGTATTTTTTGAAGGAGATGAAAGTTGTGCAACCACACAAATCTTTTGGTTTTATTTTATATATATACATTACTTTTGAGTGTGTTCAAGTTTTTGAGTCAAAGTTTTCGTCCCTTCCTTCGTTTTTTTGAGTAAAGTGGAACAAAAGTTTTTGTTGTAAGATGAAAGAATTCTACGTGGACGCGGAAAAAGAGTTTTTTCTTGTCTTTTTTTCTTTCCTTTTTTTTGCAAACAGAACCACAAGCCACCAAATTGTATACATACATAAATGTGGGTACTTGTGTATGTAGATGGAGTATAAAGACGACTGGGGATACGAACACGAACGAAAGAGAATGGAAAACAGTATATCTAAATTGAAATGATGAAAATTGATTTTATTTCAGGTTGTATTAGGCTTAACGCTAATGGTACTCAGCGCCGTGGCTTTGATTGAAGAACGGAGTCTTTTCGGTTTGGGTTTCGCAATCGTCTCGGCAGTCGCATCGCTCCTGTCTGCAGGTGATTATATCACTTTCTTCCCACTCTAATTACATCTAACATTAACTAGACACACACAGACGACTAAATACATTCTCTAGATTATGTATGTGCACAAAGTGAATTTAACATTACACATTTTGTACATACATACATATATAAATATATATCGTATAGATGTATATATTGCAGACTCCACACCTACATACACTTTTTCTATATTATATATACAGTCAAAAGCTTGAGGGGGTGTATCCTAATCTCATTCCGCATTTTGTATTCAGTATTTCACATTTTACATTTCGTATTTAGAGTCTCACTCGCGCATCATCCGAGTCCAAACTACATTAAAAAAAACATTTCTCCATCTTTCTTTCTACACTATCAAGTCAACTTTAATCATAATCCCGTACTCACACACACACACAGCTAGAATACTCCAGGGTTTTTCATGTTCAACTTCTGTCATCGTGATCATCGTCATCAGATTTTAGCTTACTTCTTTTACCCTATTTCCAAAATAAGCTTGCATGTTGCGGAAATCCTTCCTATATTTTTATTTATTTAGGTCCTGTATAACTCATAACTCAGATTCTTCGTCGCCTTCTTAATACTTTTAAACTCGAATTGGTGAATTCAGGCACGTTTTTTCTTTAGACACAGCTCAACTTACATTTGAGAAATGCAACCAAACTATAGGAATCCACACTGTTGGGAAGATGGAATCCTAAAAAAAAATTCATTTCATTAGAGAATAGAGACAATTTCATTTTATTTGTACATTCACGTAAATGTTTTTATTATTATTACAAACGTGAAGGGAATGAAAAATGTTGTTTAGCGAAATACATAATGTATATAAAGGATTTTCTTGGTTTCTTAGATTTTCGCTACAAGAAAAATATGTGTACTACATAACATACATATACTGTGGATAAAACAAATGTATTGACTTGCATTTGACTGACATTGAACTTTGTCGTCGTGTCAGTTAACAATTTGCTCACACACACACTGTGATGAAAGATGGGATTCTTGTTCTCCAGGATTTGATACTCATTTAAAGTAATGAAATACTTAATAATTAAATGAAGGGAGGAAGAAACTCCAGTCCATTTGATAATTGCTTTATGGTATTTGTCAGACATACGAGATGTAAGTTCGAGTATATGTATTTTATATAAAAGTAGATAAAGAACGTGTCCATATGAGCAAATATCAAATACAAAGAGAGAGAGCGAGAGAGATAGAATTCAACATAGACAATAGAAATACTAATTACTTTCATTACACTACAGGCGGATCATTTAGCTTATTGGATTTTGCCCAGTGTGTGATGTGTCATGCCGAGGAACCAATGTCACGAAAATAATTAATTAATCCGATGTTGATAATAAATCTGTAGGCTATATAGTGATCCATATTTGTGTAGATAGACAGACGACACTGTGAATTAATCCTATTAAATTACCAAGTCTTTTACTTTTCTCTATAAAGAAATGTGTAGACAGGGACGCGTGTGTCATTTTTCAAAGTACATTTTGTGTGCAAACCCTGGAACTTTCGATGAGCATACATATATAGAGATAAAACATTTTTTTCAGAAGGATAAACTATAACATATATATATATACATATATGTTACTGTGATTTAGTTCTAGGGATGCAGAATTGGAATTTGAAATTCTCGGCAATATTAAATGGACTTGCTCTGATTACACTCGTACCCGCTTTTTACTTCACCATCCTCAGACTAAGTGAGTATTTCATGCGACCAGCCAACCGAAATGGTGATGACTACACAACCGTGTGGATTCTTTGTTGGCTCCAATTGCTACATGTGATTCCAATTGGAGCATCGATGGTCTATAATCTTCATCTGTTTCGGCATCTTCATACATATCAATTAATGTAAAAACATATACGTATATAATGACATTTTCAGTTTAATTAAATATAATATATACGTATAAAATCAAACATCATTATGGGTGTATACCACTGTTAACTAACTTGTGCAATACACTATACGAAGGGTAGGTAATAGGTATGTGTGTATGTTTGTATCTTGCATTGCAATTATAGATGAATAAGACGGAATTACTTTATGAATCCTGCTGACTGAGAGAAAATGAAATATTAATTAAAGGGGAAATTGTGTGTGTACATAAAACCTGTACATAGATATTAACATGAAATCTTTGTTTATTTGTTCATTTAGCAAATAATTAATATACGTGTGTAGTATAATTATTGAAATATTTGTGGAATGTACATTTTTTCTTTTGTACTACAAAAATACCTACAACTATTTACAAATTATAACGAATACAAACTGAGAAGTGAAAGTAAAAAATAGTAATAAATAAATATATAAAAATTTAAATCTCTTCCAAAATATGGCTTTGTAAAAACAATCATAATTGACATTAATATTATTAGACTATATTATGTAGTAAATGCTTATGTTATCATTTCAGTGAAATGATCTCACTGCATGTGATGTCAAAAAAGAGAGATATTTTCAGTTTTGTCCGTTAAAAAAGTCTATAACTTGCATAAGCTTATTGATTTAAAATTTCAAGACATATGCAATAAAATGCGCTTGTTGGACAAATTCACAAATATACAACGACTCGAGGTAAGTTAGATTTAAAATGCATTCAAACTATATAAACAGTCAATTTCATTCATTTCAAAAAAATCAAAGTCTGCGTAAATAGATTTAGTTAACTGTCATGACTTGTTGTTTTGAATACATCCCTAAAAGTACCTACTTATTTATGATATTATATTATTATTTAACTACCTACTCTTTGGATAAAAAATATTTAGTAAATCTTTTGTTTAAAACTTGTTTGTAAAAAAAATTCCCGAAAATACGTAAATATATATACGTCAAATCACACATCACGGATGAAAAATCAAAAACATTTACGTCAAATTTTCCGGCTTGGTTAATGTCGAATGGATGGAATTGACTTTGTTGTTGACACATATTGAATTGAACATACTAATTCAATGTGAAAAAGGCCTCACAGACGAATCTTGAAAACAGCAGTATAGAGTTTTATAATGTAATTTTCATTTCACAAATCTCTAAAGAAGAATATTGCCAGCAGTGTCCTCATTGGGATCCCCGGATGGTTGACCAGGATGAGCTGAGACGTGACCGATGGGAGACTGTATGGCTTCTTTTTCCTTCTCTTTAATATCTTTTACTGTTAATACATTTTCACTATTGTGTATACTTGTTTGAACTACCATCAACGGTTTTGAATTTAACATTTGAACATTTGCTGCAACAGCATTTAAGTTTGCTCTCGCAATGGACAAAGGAGCAAGTAATGGCACCATGGGTTCTTGTGTTTTTGAAATATGATTTAGCAAATGATTTACATTTCCATTCACAACAGGTTGAAGTTCTTCATGTCGACGACAAACATTCAATTCATCCTGTATTAACAAATTATAGAATTAAAAAAATTTATTGGTGTTTACATATTTAAAAAATATTTTAAATTACGCACACACTAACTGTATTCATTTTAAACAAAAGTAGATACATAATAATTTTGAAAGCTATGTTTGACTTCTACCTCAAGTATCTGTATTTGTTTTACATAATTCCCTTTGAGAATTTGTAATTCTTCTCTTGCCGTGTCGTCCATCTCCAGGAAATTCGATCTTTCATTTTTCAAATTGATGAAAGACTTTTCCAGTCTTTCTTTGTACTCAAATAGGGCTAAAGAAGAAATCAAATCAAAATTTATCAAATATGATATCTTTAATGGACAATTGATACTTCTCAAAAATAGAGACCCACATCAAAACATTGAATTGTACATTTACATATATTTTTTATCATAATAATAAAAATATATTATTATGATGACATTATTGAACGAAAAACACCAACTTACAATCAAATTGACGTGTGAGAAGTCTAAATTTTGACTCTGACTCCAACAAATGAATTTGTACATCTTGAAGATGATTATGTGTTTTGTTAAGAAGAAAAAGAAGACTGACTACCACAACAATTGTACAACCTACAGCAAAAGTTACATGATGAGGTCGAGATGTCATGTTCCAAACGGTGATTTGAAAGAATATAAATTCACATATTACTCTAGTCTGAAAAAACATCAAATCAAAATATTTATTAAATATTTATACTAATAGTAATATTCACTGAATGTTAAAAATAAGTATATTATTATAGACTTTGATTAAATAAAAATATTAAGTACCTGTACTAAGAACGTCCTCCCTACATGGCCAAAAAATCGGGTCGTTATTTTTCCAGTTTTGCACCTGGCTCTCTGGATTTTTTTTTTTGGTTGCAAAAAAAATTTAACCCTCGCTGCTTTTTTCCCCAGCACCTTTTAGTCCGATTGTGAACGCGCAATACGTAAACTCTGTTTACAATTAGATTCTGTTGTAATTTCGTATAGTTAAATAGTCAGAGTAACAGCGGAAATTACTCTGATTCGTGTGTTGAATGGAATGCAAAACAAGATATTTAGTAAAATAATGTGAATAAAAAGTAAACAAAATGTTATGGTTGCGTCAAAAAAAACTGATAGCGAAATATACAAGGAACATTCACCTCTTATTGTATGAAATACATGCTATAGATATGGTGTATGTGTATATGCACATTTAAAAGTTGATATATGTAGGTATACCATATAATGTTGCAATCATCACAATCAAAGCTTACAAGCAACAAGCAAAAGAACTTTAGTCGTCACTACGTAATGAAACAGGTTTTAAATTCCAACGAGACCTTACGTTAGACTTTCAAATCTCTCATCGTCAGTACGTTATATACTCGTCAAATATATGCAACTTGCTTTTTTTGCCTTTTATATAATATGAAATTCATATCATCTCGTCATAAGCCTGGTCTTATTTTTTTTTCTTCTTCTGCATACTGGTTCATTACAAGTAACCTGTAATTGTTCAATTGGGCCTGTAATAAACCTAGATAATCCTCACACCAATGACTTTTAATTTCTACAAGGTAAATAAAATAGGTACATATATATATGAATGAAGAGATTCTCATGCAATTTGTAAACAGGGTACTTACTATGAGTAATTCACATGAGCATGCAATTACTATTCAATATTTGACTGTGATTAAAGGATTTTCATTCATTTTTCATTTATTTATTTATTAATTGCTGTATATGTTTTTTAGAAAAATTTGTGTACATTCGATTTTGTATACACATGTGAACACTGAAAGTTACTTGAATATAATATTCGTATGTACATATTTGGTTCTTTTGGCATTGACAATAATTTAAGTTCAATATTTGTTATAATTATAGTTATATATTGTAAATGAAATAGGCATATTGTAATTTAATATTTTTCTCAATGTATTTCATTGTCTTCCTCTGCATCTTCGTCTTCGTTTTCAGTTTCGACAGTGGTTTCCGCCGTCTCCGGTGCTTCACTAATATCCAGCTCAATAATTATGAGAGCAGTTTTGGAAATTGGATGGAGAAAGTCAAATTCATCTATTTGATTGTACTCGTAATTATTTTGAGGTTCATCCGGATAAATTAATTTCATCGTATTCATGGTGACGGGTAATCTGATTTGATTTTGATTTTGATTTTGATGTTTATTCTGTTGCTGATGCTGCTGATACCGGCGAGGAAGTGGGAGTTGAATTTCCGTCTGTTTCCCGTTCCTCATCATCATCATCATCATCTCTTGTGAAGGATGATTCTCAGGGATTTCATTGACAGAACTTGGTGAAGGAGAAATGGGAGAATTCGCCGACATTTGAAGCTGTGGAATGTGATTATTTGAATTTGATTCTCCTGATTGTTCAAGTCCCTGTACATTATTGTTATCATTTTGATGAGGGACTTTGTGCGGTTGAGGCTCCTGGAAATGTGCGTCTCGCTCTCTCCTCTCTTCAAACTGGTAATGATTTTGTGGGTTCGGATTTGGATTGTACCTTTGCTTTTGGGAATTACTCTGCCGTTGATCCAAATCCAAGTTCAGATTTCTACCCGATCCTACATATATATACATATATATATATAGAAATAAGTAGAAATGGACAGAAAATTTAAGGTTAGTTTATTTCCCGAGAAATTTTATACCTTTTGTGTATTTCTACGACGTAGAATCTACGTATATTTATAGTATTTCAATATATTATAGACTACATGTAATATTTAGATACTACAAATTAAAGGGAATCCTTTCCTTACCAGAATTAATACTATTGTAATTAGTCGGTTGTTGTGGATCCGCGTAAGGTATATGACTGTGCTGTGGTGGGTTAGAATGTTCCCCATGAAACATTTGATTTTGATGGAGTTTGGAGTGGTAAGGGAATTTCTTTTCAGTAGTTTGCTCAGGTTGTCTCTGTGGAAATTCATCGGATGGAATTCGTATATTTGGGATCAAAGGTGAATTGTGTCTAAAATTATGTTGTTGTTGTTGTTGTTCATTCCCGGAATAAAATGATGATGGCCTTTGATTTGGATGATGTGAATATGCACTGTACCGATTTCCTCCTTGATCTGATATAAACTCTGGTTGCGGTCGGTACGGATGATTCAACGGTTGTTGATGTGGATATGGATGTGGATGCTGATATTGGTTTGGCCGTGGAAAGGAATTAAATCCTGGCCCTTCTTTTTTTACAAAATTCATTTGATTTGGTGGTGGAATTATTGGTGGGAGAAGGTAACTCTCGTCAGATTCCAAAGTATTGTAAACTCTGGGGTTTGGTAACTGTTGAACTGTCTGAGCTTGACCTACATACATATTTACATTTAATTTAAATGATTTAAATTCATCAGACAAATTACAAACTTAAAATTAAATATTCTCAAAAATGATGATGAATCACTTAAACACAATTGAGTTTAAGTGCTTTCTCACTAAATACTCACAGTAAAAATCTCTTACCAAAATTTGGTTGATTCTGAATAGGAATAGCTAAAATCAGGCTTGAATAGACTGATAGGTCGATAATGAGGTAGAGAAAGATAAATTTAAGACGAATTAAACTGGCTGTTTTACAGGATTCACAGCAGGCCATGGTCGTTGATGTAATAATTATTATTGAATTAGAATGATATACACATATAGATACCAAATTTATACTGTTATTGAAGATATTTGCTTTACAACGAATTTTACTTTACTTTACATTAAATAATGGAGAGTCAAAAAGCCACGTCCTTAGGATAAAATTGGAAAATACTTATAGTAAGCTCAAAGCTTTTAACCGATGAACTGTGTGTGGGAATGCAAAAGTCGTCGCGTCTACCCAATAATGTAAATTATGGTGATAAGAAATTCTATCTATATGACAAAGACTTTTGACTTGTACTTAATATGTACGAATAGTCTACAATTCTGCATAGTACAGACATTTTTTTTTCAGTAAGTGCTCATTTGAATTCTGTACTGATTAGACTTTGTTCCACCTTCCAACGATTGCGACTCTTGACTGTATAGGCAAAATTCATATAACGTAAAAAATATTCATCTTCGACACACAGTAAGTCTAGCTAACTTTTCCATGTAAATTACCATGTTGTATAGAGTGAAGGATAAGAAGTCCGACTCAATTAATGTAAAAATTAGACCACGAATATGCTACTTTGAGTCTGAGGCATTCCTTCCTGTTTTGTTTTTATGTACACCCTTATTTCTTATTTGACCGTTTTTTTTCGAGAACTTTAATGTGAACTGAACGCACATTATGATTATATATGTCCCAAGGCAATCAGCTTTCTCATTTCGTTGTCATAAGGCCCGATTAATTAGTTGTCGTGGTCTGAAAATGTGTCTAATGAGAATATTACGAAATAATTTAAGAAGAATTTTAGAATTGGAATTGAGACTTTCTTTCCTTAAAATAATTGAAATGTTCATATTTGTTTTATTTTTTAATCAAGGGATTTTTGGCACAAAATTCACCGTGACCGAATATACCGATACAAAAACCTTCCCAGAAATGCTCTGCGCACATCTGTGCTGAACAAGAGGGGAAAGTAAACGTTTTTTAATTACACTAATCAGCAATATATCAGAATCAGACCATGTAAAATTTATAAACTTGGAGAAGGTAAAAATTAAAAGCTATATATGCAAATTTATTTCTGGGTTTTTTTCCTATAAATTGGTGTCAAATTTTTTATCTTTATTGGAATATTTTAGATGACGTTCAGCTTGGAATCAGCCTCGTTTGGACAAATAAAGAATTTTGACCCCTCAGATGATTTCACTGGAAATACACTACACAAATCTATGCCTTAACATCCACGAAAATCAACTCGAATTTTATCTGAAAAATGAATACCCATAGCAAGACAAGACACAATTTCCATTAATCTGCGTTTTCTTTGAGTTACAAATTCATTGTACTAATTAATTAATCATGCACGTTCATAAATTCAAATTTAATATTTAATGAAGAGGTGTAGAAACTGTAAATGACGTTAATTTCCGTACACAAAAATCCATATGTATATATATTTAAATCTAAAGTTTATTGTCATGAGAGCTTTTAAAAAAATTACACAGCAGTAAAGTACTCACAATCAGTTATGCTACTATCACGATAAAAAATACTTAAATACAACAGGACAAGAAATCACACTGAATACACAATCACAATCACAATCACAATCAACGCTCCACTCGAATCACTCGGCTAAAAGATTCTCAAGTCTTTTTCCTTTTTCTACATGGATATGTAAGTATGTGTATTACTAAATTCATTTCGTAAAGTTAGGAACTATTTACAGACATTCAGTATACTTTTGTTCTATACATTACTTAAAATATCTGTATCCTTATTGATTAGGAATTCAATTCATCACATTTTGCCTCACGCCAAATATTGATATCCAGAGCCACTCAATTGGTAACTATACACTAATGATGTGGCACGCATATCTAAATATCTATACAGAGAAATCAAAATAATTTAATTTAAGATACCCAAAAATCCTTATATATAGTCTCCCTCTCAGTTATTCATGATGCCGTTGTGTATCAGTAAATACCGTGAGAACGCCAGAATTTAATTCGAGAATGAAAAGGTTCTAAAACCATTTCCGGATTTGATACATTTAGATTCATATACATGGGGATTTGGTCATTTGGACGGATGGGTGGCCAACTGACATTATGAAATGTCATGGTGGTGTCATCCACACTAAATTCCACCCAAGTCCGAATCATAGCCGCGGACATGATGTAGTCTGGAGACGTGGATGGATTTTGAAGATGATAATGTGGTAGAGCAGAAAATTGTAGGAGCAATTCTTCGGCATGTCCAATTCCTATATATATATATTAAAATGATAAAATTTTGTACATGATATACAGAATGAAATGAATGAATATGAATATACACAAAAACAAAAGGATATTGAATAAAAAAATATCAAGTGTAAAAAAATGTATATGTATATATATGTTTGAATAATTATATTTACCAGGAAATCTTGGATTCCAGCCAAAAATGTTCCGGTACACCCAGTTCTTAGTAAGGAGTATAATAAATTCTAGGATGACATTGGATCCATCCGCCCGAACAGCTTTCATCACATCAATCACACTGATCTCCGACTCATGTGTGTACACGTACATGTACACTGGAGAATATTGAGATTGAAGTCGAGCCGCCATGTGATTGGATACAAAAAATACTCGATCCGAAAACATTCTAGTGTAACCATCAAAAGTGTCTTGATCTGTGGAATTGAGAGGAGAGGACTCGTCAAAATAGAAATGACGAATGTCCTCGAGTAAACTCGTATTCTGTGGATTCACATTCAAATGGAGTGGAATGAATTTATTCCAGTCTTGAGCAAACGAGTCAAAGTGTTGAGGTTGAGTCATTAATTCGGCAGAGAATAGTAAACCTTCCTCTTGATTCACGCCCGTGATCCAGGGGACACGATTAAAACTTCCATTCCTCAAAATATTGATGGGATCATCCGTCAAAAATGAGTCCGAGTCGGAAATCATTTCGATGGATGGTAAGAACATTGTTGAGGGGTTTCGTGGTGGATCCTGTAAGTATCTTTGCATTTCCACTAATTCTATAGCGTTCACTTTTTTTAAACACTCGATGAATATGGAAGAAGAACTGGACAATGAACAACGAGTTTTGTCTGCAAGGGTTTGGACTTTCCCCGTATTCTCCGAATTGAAAACATAAAGGAGGAGAGAAGTCGCACTTTGACTGATTCCTCGACTGAACAAACCTATGGAAATTACAAATCGAATTATACGATATATAGGAAACTCTTTAAAAACTTTTAATATACCTACATAAATTCATGACTTTAGTTTAGCAATTACCCTTTGACATTGGTGACAACATATGGAAATGAACCGAGCCACCACCAGCTGATTCGCCGAATATCGAAGTTTTTTGAGGATCCCCTCCAAATGCTCGAATATTCTCTTGAACCCTAAAAATTTGTTTACAAATGACACTTGCAATTCTCTGTATACAACGGAATTATGTACATACTCTCCGATTAAAAAAAGTAGAGCCTTTCTCTCTCCTTCGTAGCTCCTCCCACCCTATGTATTTTAAATTGGCAAGGATTCCTAAATCTATCTTGGAGGGTTCTACTTTTTTTAATCCGACAGTACATATAAGTAAATAAGTTCTAGGATTTTTTTTTTCACCAGCGGAGGGCAAAGTTTTGATCTTTTAATCCCATATTCCCTCTCACTACATGTCGTGAATTTTCGGACGGGAAACTTCCAGCAGTATTTAAAAAGCCTTTAAAACAATTCAATTATCCCTGTTTCACAACACGTTAACACATTTACTCTGAGACGAATTCCAATTTTCAGTAGAAAGATGTATGAATTGTTGAAGCATGCTTTTACCAAATACTCCGAGCCGATAATGTAACGTTACTAAAATTGCATTTTCATCCATAAAAAACTGTGGACCAAAAATATCAGTTCTTCCCGACTGGAACCCTCCGCCATGAAAAAATACAAGAACTGAAACAAAAGGATTCACAAATTAAAGTAAATACATGAATGTTTGAATTTTGTTAGGGACATGGGAACTCGCTGAAGTGGTGTACATTTAATTGTACGATACCTGGCAAAAGTTCTCCAGTTTCCACGCCACGAATTTTCGGCACCATCACATTCAGGTACAAACAGTCCTCTGAGGGGGAAAATCAAGTGTTATGATATGTTTTGAATGGATTTTTGTTTTATGGTGGTTTAGCAAGAGAGATTCTTACCAGAACCTAACCGCTCTCGCGGTAGCAAATCAATTTGTAAGCACAATGGACCATGAACACTTCCATCTCGGACACCATCCCAGGATTTGGGCGGACGTGGAGACTCAAACCTTAAAGAGCCGACTGGTGGTTGTGCATAGCTGAAAAACAGATGAAAACATAATTAAGTCAAATAAAATACAACTACATATCTATGTGAAACATGAAGCAATCTGAATAAAAGTTATCTGTATTCATATTGTAAGATATCTTATATGTAAAATACTCACGGGATTCCTAAATACTGGTAGAATTCCCGACCGGCTCTGGACGTGGAAACAAATCCACTGATTTTACCTCCGGCTGTCTCCACGACCGGTGCTTCCTTGTGAGTGAACAAAATTATGTAGATCCCATAAGCAAGTAGACCCGCCAGAGCGGCAGAGATTTCACGCAAGAAAATGTAGCGTTTTTTCAATCTTTTCGGTCCAGAATCTCTCATTTCCACCATTGTAATTTGACAGTGTAAACAAAAATAATAATAAACGTTGAATGTTGAATGTTGATTTTTCTGTCTTTCCGTTTCTTTCTGCCTTAGCAATGGATATTTTGATTTCTGCTTGTTTGTACTCTGGTGACAATTTATATATGTATGTCACAGATCACAAATTACTAATCACAGACTTGTACTTTGTCCAAAGAACGTTTTGTTTTTTGTTTTTCCGCATGCAAAATAATATACCGCCGCAAAGTCACACTGTCACACACTGTGAAATAAAACTAACACCTGTGGTATAGGTTCACGCTTAACCCTTGAGAATCCTTATTTGTCCCTGACTCTCATAAGAATTTCCTTACCAAATGACAGGCATTGCTGTACAAAAATTAGGAGTTTTGGAGAACTTAATACGTTAATTGTCACTGACAATCTCAACAACAAGACCAAAATAAAACAAACTCAGTTTCAACTCGAGTCTCACAACCCCAACGCTAAGAACTGGTTGATAATTTGATAAGGATGTGAACAAACTATGTGCACTGTGTAGACTACTGTAGACTGTGTATCATGGAATAAATAAGATATGAAACACACATGCACATTAAACACACAATGTCAAATTATCCCTTCACACGAGATCCTTCCGCAACGATAAAAAGTTAAAAACAGACAAAGGACAAGTCACAATGGAATTCAACAGGAGGAATTTTGTGGAGTTAGTTTCTAACACGCTTTCCAGTTGGTTCACTTTAACTGTGAATTTTGAATTGGATGATGGACCAAATGTGGACAGAGAATATCCGTATCTGTATGTATAGGATATTTATGTAAGGGAAATTATAAAAGGTAGTGGAAGTGGATTTCTAAACTCATTAGAGTCTCTTTACATATCGGGCTCTGTCTTCACCTCTTCACACTATACCTTGTCTGTGTGTAGATGTATGTGTACTTTAATGCATGTGATTCTCGAGCTATAAGATAGCTAGTGAGTGTATGCGATCTGAGGTTCTAATGCAAGCACTGAGGATGATAAATTAAATTATACTGGGTATGCTCCTCGGTCTGTGAGTCTGTATTCTCTATCCTCTCTCTCTCTCTCTCTCTGTGAAGTCTAGTTGTTTTTGCTTGAGCCTTTTTTTCATCATATTTTGAATAGAGAATAATAGAGTCAGCTTGTTCTCCAGTCATCTGTATGCATCGTCTACGTAGCTGTTCGACTGTTTGTTTGTTTGTATGCACACTCTCTTCTCTCACTCACATTTACAGTGTGAATTTCACACACCACAATACAGTTTATGATAATGCACGCTGATCATCATGCGCAGAGAAGATGCTCATACAATATTTATTGCATATACAGATATGTACAGTATGTTGAGATTAATCTAGCCATTAATATCTGGACTCTTCCTTTGTGATTATACACATTATTCAACCAGTGATTATCTTAATTCATGTAATACGATATATTTAGTTATAGATTATTTATAGAGAAAAGGAATTTGTGATGAATTCATTTAACTTTAATTATAATTAAGATTGTTTCATCCTCATGCTAAAGAGGAGTAAATCTTCGACGACAAACTCAAGTGACAATTTTGTTCAAAAGGTCATTTCTTTCCAGCGTATATATACATATTCAGACAAAATGAAAGCAAAAGTTGTGCAGGGAGTACTTGAGGAAATGTTTACACACATGCAGAAATGTAGAATGTAAATTTTCTTAAGCTACACAGATTTACAGATGAGTATATACTTAAACTTTGACGTTGACTGGGTGAGGAAATGTCCGTCTAATGATAGACAATGAAGGAAAAAGCAGAATGTATAGAAACTTGCTTGCTTGTAATGTCCAGCATCCAGTCTTTTTCCTTGTATTTTCACTTTTTTCCCCCATTCATGTAATCATCTTGCAGTTGAAGGTCTCGGCTCCGCTATAAAAACATGATTTATCCGTTTTGAAGGTATTTCCATTCCATTATAGAACTTTTTTCAAGGAGCTCATTGCTCAATATAGAATTCCCTTATTTTTTTTGTCGTCCTCCATTTTTATTGTCTTTCCGTAAAAATCAATCCTGAATATATTACGAAAGACAATTTGGATAAAAAAGTTTACTTGTGGGTTGAAAGTAGGTCGATAAAAATGCAAATAGAAAAAGTTATTATCCAACAATAATATGACCATTTGGGATTTTAGTGCTGTGTGCGCTCGGTTCAAAATTCCATACTTGAAAATATGCTGACAAATGCAATTCATAAGCTAATTCAATTACAATATAAATCCATCCACTTGTAATATATGAGGATGCGTGTTCAAACATAGACGTAGTGAGTTCATTGTATATATATAACAAAAACAGCTGATCAAAAGAAATGACAATGCCACTCAAAAGTTATTCCGTTGCCCAGAACAGTTGTTGTGGAGATAAGAATTGGATTACTTGTTGATTAGCCCTCTGAACC
Source organism: Gisinianus flammeolus (assembly GCA_034699125.1). NCBI lineage: Eukaryota > Metazoa > Arthropoda > Collembola > Symphypleona > Katiannidae > Gisinianus > Gisinianus flammeolus. Next base: position 3,901 of record JAIUND010002010.1, on the reverse strand, counting down.
CATCCTTTAGCTACGATATACTGTCGTCTCGGATAAAAATTATTATTGACTTGTTTTAGAGTTGGAGCAGCGACGATGTGATGTCCTTGGAATTTGGAAGGGAAACCAAGGTAAAAAAAAGCTTTTTTTTCGCTTCCAAATTCCAAGGATATCACATCGTCGCTGCTTCAACTCCAAAAAAAGTCAATAATCACTTTTATCCCAGACGACAGTATGTAGTTCTACGCAATTTATTTTGCGTGTTGCGTGTGGATAAATTGAGGAGCTCTTTTCGATTTCCTATTTGTCATTTTGTTATTTACATTGGGAAATGTTTAAATTGGTACGTTACATTTAAAAAAAAAATGCGGAAAACGTAGGCAGTGTCAACAAATGAATAGATTTGATTGGTCAAAAATACTTGATTGTCTCCCCGATGAGACTCATGAACTTGAACTTGCTCTTTTGCGATGGTATTTGATTATTTGGTATTTGGTATGTGGCATTTGCATTTGGACAGATTCCTGTTAACCTTGAGACTATACGCTGTAACAAAGAAAACTGCTTAAAAAAACTATATAAATTCGTATTCTTATGCATAGAATTTAATCGTAAAAATTGTGTTATATTTCTTACGGATTTTATTATTATCATTATTGCAAAAGGCAAAAATCGTTCTCTTTTGCGATTAATTTTTTTGTTTGTGAATTATATATTGAAAAGTTTTCCTCTCCCCTTTTTTTTCATAGTTTACTATACTTGCTATACAAATAGAGTATAGACTTCCACTTCCATGAGGTCTGGAATATCATGTATGTACATACAAGATATTCCACCACATGTGGAAAACGCAAAACGCAAGTTGTTCAACTTGTTTTTATAAGATTCAGCTTTACTGAGAAGATCCAAGGACCACAACGCTCAAGCATATCGTTATTCCATTCACTTTTGCTCATTTTTTTCATGTCTGTGTCTTTAGAACTCCACACATTCAATTTCCGTTATTTCTTTGCTCATTTCTGGACTATCCCAATATGTTTCGGGGTAACTGTGGAATCAAATTCACAATCACAAACAATTTCAATGGACATTTCCATTTCTATTTGTAGGAAGTGCAGGAATCAATAATAAAAGTTTTTTCTTTTATTTCTTTTGCAGCAGTAGCAGTATATTTTATATAGAATATAGAATTATTGATTATTTATTGGACTGGGTTTAGAGTTTAGAGTTGACCAAAGTTTTTCTTGGATTGGATTCAATTCTCATTTTATTCTAAGTTGTTAATAGTTAAATTGATGGATATATTGACTGATTTATGTCGTAATGGATTTGAAATTCCTATCAAGAAAAAAATGAAAATGAAGGCTTGGCATTGGCAAGGTTCAACATGAATGAACGATTTTTGATTTGTGTATATACAGGGAAAATATTTATAAAACTTTTACCATTTACAACGTTCAAATGTAGGCGAGTTGTTTACAGATTTGGGTGACTTTTTAACCGAGTCAAAGTTTTGATATCATCTCGTCAGAAGGCGGAAAGGGAAAACAAGTACACCAAAAATAAATATGAAGTTGATTGAAGTCGCAGTGATTTTCTCACACTCACACTGAACTCTTGTACAGATACACAGAAACACAGATATTTCTAATCTGTGTTGTGTGGATAAATGAAAATGTCTTGATTTGATTCACTTATGTACATTTCCGTCTACAACTGTTTCCCCATTGCGCTTGACTATTCGGTATTATTATTATCAGCAGTTGACTATTGGTTATTGATTTGGGTTTATCCATCATTTAAAAAAGTACATGGACCATATCATACATGGTCCATATGAAACAATGTCCACTTGTGTGTGCTTAAATATAAGTATGTCGTTCAGCTTTTGAATTCCGATTGAAGTTTTTCTATATCTTGACTGCACGATGAGAGTTCCTATTTATTTTCTACCCCAAATCAAAGTCCACGTTTTTATCAGTATTCGAGCAAAAAAAAGGATGAGGATTTTTCTGTCACTCATATATTCTCAATTCTCAATACAGTTAATATCTAAGTATTTATAATTAACTTTCATGCGTATTGAAGTAGAGGATTGTGTATCAATATAAATATTAGCAAATGATTCCATGATTGTTTGACGTTTGATCAAATTGAACAACAACAACAATAAACTCCACATTCTCGATCTACAAAAAACAAATTGAATCGAGAGTCAGACATTCAATAGTTTTCTCAATATGTGTACAAACACAAAGTGTGTAGCTTTTATTTATTTCTTCATTTCCATAAAAATATATATAATACTTTGGATTTGATTTTAGTTTGTTTGCAGGGTCAAGGGCAATGGACACAAAAAAAATCACTTTCATTTCCTTAAAAACATTGTACATATTTTTAAATAAAACATTTAACAGTATAAATCTTAGCTGCGTGGGAATTCAACATTGAAATCCGTGACAAAATGACAAAAAATGAAGGCTATTTTGGCTATATGAGCTACATAAATTCAGACTAAAATGTCATTTATATTTGAATACTTGCCCTTAAATAAATACGGATGTAGGTATTTAATTAAAAGAGCATTTGAGGACTAACTAAATATTTTTAAATGCCATTTCTTTGTAACAATTCCAGCCCAAAGGAGAGCAACGAGAAGGCTGAGAAGGTTCGTACATATTGAAGACCAAGCCATAAAGTCCATGGATTTGAGAGCACGAACTAATGTTATTATCGGGGCTGCCAATTCTTCAGTAACTGTTGCTGTCTGTAAATAAATGATGTGATGTAAAATCAATACAATAATGATCATGTTAAAAGGCACCATTTGAATCTGAATATTACATATTAAAGTATCTATTCTGGACATTATCGGACCTTCATTATAAAAAACAATTGTACCCAATTACAGTCAATAGTGTAAAAAGTTATAAAATATCCGAAAATTCATCTGCCCGACCACAGCAAAAGTTTGCAACGCTGAAAAATTGCAATCGCAAGGAACACGCTGTGGCGGGCCTTAACTCAGGTACGTACATACTAAAACTACACTGTATATACATACAAATCCTCCTCACAAATAAAACAAAGAAAACCCGCTAAGACCTCTCATTCTGTTTTTGATTATAAATATCCTCATACATTTAATTATAAATGACAATTTTGTAAATAAATATATAAAAATACTATTTTGGAACTGTTTCGGGTCTAGAAACATTCACAATGTTGATTTCAAGGATCATAATATTATCAATGAGCACAGCATAATTGGTGTATGTGAAACATGGGCTACGGATAAAATACACATACCTACGTATTTAAATGACTACCAAGTGATCACCTCGCCAGCAATAAAAAATAAATCCAAGGGCAGAGCAATTGGAGGTTTGGCTTTATTATATAACCCAGCTATAGGAATCGAGAGTTATAAAATAATCGAACAATGTGACATGTGGCTCTTCGTAAAATTTAAACTATGTAATAATAATGAAGAACTCATTGTAGCAATCGTTTATATTAGTCCATCAAAACACTATGACACATTTTTGGAATTATGGGAAGATACTTTAACCCACATTGTGACTAAATACGCTACATGTAAAGTTGTAATAGGGGGTGATTTTAACGCCAGGCTTGGTTCTATGGGTTTCTGTGACATGTCATTATGCACAAACGATAACTTTAAAGAATTCCGTTCCTCCCTAGACAAAACTATAAATTATAAAGAAAAATTGCTCAATCTCATAATGGACAATTTTGGTCTGTGCTTATTAAATGGAAGAAGTAAAAGTGACTCAAATGGTGATTTTACATACATTGATCAAAGAGGCCTTAGTGTCATAGACTTAGTATGGGCGAATTATAATATGCTAAATTCTCTGGAGGATTTTACTTTGGAAGATCAATTCATGAGTGACCACCG
>JAIUND010002009.1:0-26943 GCA_034699125.1 Gisinianus flammeolus | reverse complement strand
TTTGCAAGGACGGCACACTGCGTTCAGCGTTTTCTCGGCCGAAATGGAGAAATCTATTGAAAACGTAGCGAGAGTATATATATATGACAAATGTAAAATTGTACAGAGAGAATCGTTGTTTGTATACTACAAAAAAAAATGGGCAAACTCAAAACTGTTACGTAATTTGTTATGTAATTGAGTGTACTATATGTATATTAAATATTATATAGTGTATATACATATATATATAGACATAGTACTAAATTTAAAGCTGGCATGTCTACATATATATATACATAAATCAAAGTTTGTACATTATGAAATGAGTGAATGAGAATGCCTGCGTGTGAAGAAACCGAATGTCTTGTGAATGTGAAAAGGGGTCGGGTATATTTCCTAAATAGATAAAATTAATTATGAGCCGGATGTTTTAAATCAGAGTGAAACTTCATCTTTGACTATGATTTCCATGTATAATTTACTACCTACTTGTGTGCAACGGTTATGACAACAACAGAACTGAGCTGAATTTCTTACGAAAAACGAAATGCAAGAGAAATACATAAATAAAATAATTGTAGAATAAATGGAAAATTTTTTTTTTTGATGATGATGACTCAGGGACTAAAAATTACAACTTTGAAAACAAACAAGAACAAGAAAAATCCATCTTTTTTTACGCTTACTCCAAGAATATTAATGTTTAAAAAGAAGATCAAAATACATAATAAAAAAAATACCAAGCTATGTGTTCTTCAACTAAATCTACTCTAACTGAAGCTACATATTCCTATTCTACAACATGATTTAATATAAATATGGTACATATTTCTATCGATCAAGCAATGAAATATACATATAACGTATATACCTACATCAAACGAATAGTGAAATTATTATTGTCAAGGCCAAGGATTCATGATCCGACTCACTAACGAACGTTCAAATGAAACCGAGGAGAAAATCGGGCAAGTCAGCGTGTGTGTGCTGAGGAATTGTGTTTCCAATTCGTAAGTGAATTGGAAAAAATATCGAATGTAGTAAGAGAAACTCAAAGAGTGGGGAAAACAGAGAGAAAGTAAAAGATGATTATGGTAAACTCTGACTTGACGTGTGCTGTATCTCAAAACTGGGGAACTGGATACTGGATTGTCGCCGCTGCACCCGGAGAAAACTCATAAAACTGATGAGCCAAATCAGGGGAAAGTCATGCAAACTCTCTCTACACTTTTTTCCATGACCGAGAGACAGAGAAAAAGTCAAAGAGAGTGAGAGAGCCCAACAACCGATATGAATTGGGGATATGGGAGAAGACCCGTAAATGGAATGAGAGTCTCTCAATCCCCCCAATCATCTCCCCCCTCATAATTCCGCATCAACTTATGATCGTTCCCAATGATCCCAGGAGGAGCAATTGGAATCTCTCTCCATCTCCGTTGACTATTGGCACACAATCCGGGGCAAATAACTGGAGGACAGGGTAAGCTTCTTACATTGATACCTTTCCCCCATTTCATTACTTGTACTTATGACTATTACAATTTGACTTGGACTTTGACAGAGCACTCACACACAGAGCTCTTTGATGACTTCCCGAGCGCTCTATCAAAATCAAAACTATGGTACACATATGATATGTGCATGCGCGCGCCGTGTGCTTTGTAATGTATGTACAGATTGAATAATATCAAAAAGTACTGATATTTTAGTTCGGTGGGGTTCAAATTTACATGAAATAACTGTAAACCTTGTAATAGGCTTCATCCACAGCGTACAACAACTGCATGAAAATGAAAAAATTGAGAAGGAAATATTGCTAAAAAAAAAAAAGTTCGACAATTTGAAAGGGAAAAGGCCACTTTGGGGATTTCTCTGTTAATAGGCTCCAGTGAAGAAGAAAAAATTATTTTGGGAGGATTTCACATCATACGTATCATATCATACACACATAAAAGCATCTTGATCATTTTTGCAACAAAAATCTCTAGCTCCCTTCTTTTTTTTTGCGACATTCTCCAACCAAGTGGAATGGCCATGGTCTAATTACTTCCGTCGTCGTCGTCATGCTTACTCTTGGTATATGTACCACCATTTCTTAAAATGAGAGAGCATTCATTTCTTTCGTATTCCTAACTGTAATTTGAAATTTCTATACTTGTTATCAAATCGATTCAATCGTAGATTTAAGTATTCCATTTTTTCTTTTGGGGAATTAGAAATTGGGAAATTGAAAATGCTTTTGTAACCTAGGCTACATCAAATACTTAGTTATACTTGCAATGGCACAACATGTTTACCTAATTTAAATTCTATGAAAATAGATCATGAACAAGGCCATGAAATTTATGTTCATGTTCTCGTAATAATATTATGGTTTGATTTACAAGGCTAAAACAACTTTAAGTTAAACAAATTCACATTTGAGTTGCATTTATCGTTATCTCATCTCCTGTTTGGTTGGACCCGTCCTACAAATCTTTCTGGAGGGGAGACGATAAGCCTAAATGTAAACTTGACACAAGGAGGCAAAGATTATAGTCATTGATATTATTTTTGTAGGAAGAGGAAACGGAAAATTTAAATCTTCATTGAGTGTGTCGAGATAAAATTAAAAGTCCTATCAGATTAAATGTACATTATTTGTCGTTCTTTGTAACTCATGAAACGTACACATTGATGTATATTTTGTCTATGTTCTGTGTGTGGAAGAAATGATTAATGACGAACGCGCTCAGCCCTTATTTTTTGACACGCATAAATGAATAATTATCTGTATTTTATATACGATACAAACTAAAAGGAACCTTATATAAAATTTATAGTTATAGACATTTTCCATGTTATGCATATAGGCTTTTCAATGAGAATGACTTGACTGCGTATTTATTGTACAAATAGAAAACTCCCTTGTTTTGTTTTGTTTTAGTCTTTGGCTTGTGAACTCTCATTAGTAAATGTCTAATTACTAGGTGTTGTATTGTGTGGATGTATAGAGCAAAGTATACATATCTTTAGAGGCAGAGTGAGAGTAAGAGCCGTGATGTGATGGAGGAAAGAAGTATCAAGAAATGTATGTATGTCTGCTCCAGTCTCAAGTTAGGTCATCGACATCAACACTTTTGACTCTTGACTTGTACGTCGTAAGACGAGGAAAAAGAATACAAATAAAGAAAGAGAGAACGAAAGGGAGAAAGAAGTATAAAAAAAAGCTTCTTTCTCGCTCACTGACTCGCTTGCTCTTTACTCTCACTCACAAACTCCTCGCTTTGTTTCTCAAAGAGAGAGAGAGAGAGAGAAAAGAGAAAGAAGGATAAAGGGCAAATCTATTTAAGGATAAAAGCTAAGCTGAGCTTTAAGCTTTGTTTGGACGACTGATAACTTTTGTTCAACTTGAACGCGGCCTTAGAAACTTTCTTAATTTCCTATCTACTACTTAAACAGTCTCCAAGAGCACCGTCTCTCTCTCTCTCTCCTTTCTTTCATTCCCCCTTTCCGCTCCCCCAACTCTTGATTCTTGATTCCAGATTAATCACAACAATAATAATAAAAATTATTTTGTTAAAAAAACAAAACATGTTAATCAATATGCAACGTACTTTTGATTTTTCCACTCAACTGTTCTTCTTACTCCTCCTCCCAAGAATTTATATCCTAAATATTTGTGAATTAATAATCACACACCGAAACAGCATTTCTTTTGGAATGGATCAGTACAGCGAATCTAAATTCAAATAAGTATATACTAATTATACTTAATGTCATGTCTACTGTTGACTCTTTAAAGCATATACTTTTAGATGAGTTGGAATTTGAATTTTGGAATTTGAATTTGGAATTTGGAATTTTGGAATTTGAATTTTGAATTTTGGGATTTGTAATATATTGACTTGTGACTTGAGAGTTTTCAAAATGAAATAAAGAAAAAAGGTATTATGGAATGTGACTGGAGGGGATGTACCGTACCGGGATTTTTTGTAACTCGGTCTTTGTGCAATTTTAAAAGTTTACCTTCAGCCTTTAACAAATTGGGAAACATTAAGAAAGTGACAGATCGCATTAGTTTTTCTTAATCGCGTCTCTCTCATTCTCCAGCTCAAGACGAAAGACACGGGGACAAGAAGAGTAAACGAACGAGAGAAAGAGCGAGAAAAAGCGACGATGGCGAAGGAAAAAAGTAAAAAAAAAAAACAAAAAGTGAAGAATAAGAGCAAGAGGAGGGAGAAGAAAGAGAAAGGAAAGGAAGAAGAAAAAACTTGCGACTTGAAAAGGTGCAAGTTGGTGGAGAGAAAGAAAGAGAAAGAGAAAAGGCGGAAAAAAAACTTATTGTTAGTCTGTAGTTGCGTCTTTTAATTCCTCCTCCAATGTTAGCAATGTGTGTAAATTAGGTTGAAGGAGGACTAAAAGAATCAGAAGAGTCACAAAGTTGAGTTGAGTTGAAAGAGAGAGAGAAAGAGAGAGAGAGAGGAAGGTGGAAGTGGAATGGTAGACAGGAGGAGATGAATTGATGATTCCCTCATTTGCAAAAAAAAAAAAAATCCACCTTTTACTGAATGACATCTTGGGGACAGGACAGGGGAGTTTTATATAAGTAATAGTTGAACTCTAATGAATTTATCCTTCCCGTCAGCCCACTACATACGACATAGGAGGAACAGAAGGAACAGAACAGAAGAGAAGAGAAGGGAGGAAAAACAGAGAGTCGTCGTCTCACTCGCATACAGATATGAATTCTTCCCCTGTATGTATATGTCGTCTGTCTGTCTACGATGGAAAAACGGCTGGAGAAAACTAGAAATCCTCCAGAATTCTAAGAAACTTTTCCACGGCTATTTCCATATTATGTCGACTGTACACCGTAATAAGGTGAGCATTAGGAAAGAACACATGGATGACGGATATATATATTTCTCATGTATATGCGTAGATGTAGATGTAGACTGAACCACAAACAGAAAAACTCATTCACCGACGACGACAGCCACTAGGTAACACATTAACATTGTCACAGTAACAGTAATAGTAAATTTCCTCGTCTTGTCTCCGTCGAAAGTGTTAAATGACAGCACACGCATACATATGCATAAAAAAAAGAGGTTTTGAGGTCTGATGACGTGCCTATATCTATATCCACATATGTATACGTACATGAATTCTCTTGGCAATTTGCAAATGCCTATGGGGTAAACTTGAAGTTGGAAAGTTGAAAATCAGCCAGCGTCAAAAAAGTTGACTGACTGATTCAACTAAATTGCAAACTAAATAAAACTTTTTCTTGGCTTTTTTCCCCTTGGCTTTCTCTCTACTTTTTGACTTGGGAAACACATATATGAGAAATTGTGAGGACTTTTGACTCGGTTCTCATCCTCCTCCATCGTCGTCCGTCATCATCTTCATCTTCATCAAAATTACCAATTTTATTCAAAAGAGTCGAGAGTAGAATTAAAATATGTTTGTACAATCTGGAAATATCTTTTTGATAAACTTGATAACTTTCCTCACAGAGTCACAGACTTATCATAGGTACGTATATTAATATATATATTCAAACCAAAAAATTCAACACAAAGGGCAAGTACTCCCATTCTATTTACCATATACATCCATCCATATGTATGTAGTATGTATATACTGCAAAGAGTAAGGAGAAGGAGGAATTCCAGTGTAAAGTTTGTCAGAAATTCCTGTAAAGGAAAACTTGTAGGCTCCTGAAATATTTACGAACATCCAATTTCTCCGGGATATTTGTGTTTGTGTTTGTGTGTGTCTGTGTTGCGTGACAAGAAAAACTACATTATAGTTTCTCTAAGATTCTCACCTAAAATTCTCAATTAAAAAAATAAATGTAGCCATTCAAGGTGCCAATGTGTTCCTTTTCCATTTCAATTTTCAGAGGAAGATAATTTTATTTTTATTGTTCGTTTTTTTTAAAGAGAATACCGACTTATATGGAGTGTGTAGGTATAACTACAGATATTTGAATGTGTATGGGTGTGTGTGTGTGTGGGGGGGGGGGGATTGTGGAAATGTCCCATGTTGACACAAGGAGTCATTTAAGTCTATGGAATAGGTTAGAGCCTCTACCTAATGAAATAGATCTAAAGTATTCCATTACGGTGCTGTAATCCAAGTTTCCTAGTCAGACTTCTCTCCTTTCCCTCCTGTATAGTCGAGCAAAGCTATAGACTTTTTTTTCTTTTTTTTTCCCTTCAAGAGATCCATTTGATGAATGAAAAGACATTTGAAAGAATGAGATGAGAGTAAAGACGAGGAGTAAAAGTGTCCGTCTCTAGTGATTGGTTGTCTCGAGTCTCTCTCTCTCTCTCCCTCTCACTTTACTCTACCATCCACATCCACATACACACACACAGACACCAACAGTATCAACTCTTTCTCTTTTTCTTACTCTGTGACTAAAAGAGATAATATAAAAAAGCATGGTGTGGTATTCACGTGACTCAGGAGTCGTGCTTTTTCCCAATGTCTCTTCTTCGTCTTCATACTGAAAAACGAGAGAGAGAGAGAGAGAGAGAGAGAGAGAGAGAGAGAGAGAGAGAGGGAACTCTCTACAGATATCTGTATAATAGACACCGAGGCGAAAACTTATTCTTTTCTCGTCCTTCTCCCACACTCTGTGCCTTTGTCTGTGTGTATATGTGTGTATGTGTGGTTCCTGAGCAATGTATGGTGACGTTTTTGTTCCCTGTCTGGCAAATATCATTATTTTACCAAGTTTCTATCTTCAAGACGATCACCTTTATTTCAACTCTTTCTCTTGCGCTTTACAGATATGTGCATGTGTGTGTGTGTGTGTGATTGTGTGTGTGTGATTGTGTGTGTGTGATTGTGAGTGTGTCTAACCCTTCCTCTCCTACTCACCTCCACACACTAAAGTAACAACTCTGGCTGACTTAAGTACGTTCCCTTCGTCTCCTGTCTTCTTTCCGCTCTCTACTCTCTACTTCTCTGTCTACTTGAAGGAAGCGCTATATAACGTGTTTATATGAGTATAAGTTACTCTTTCTCCTCTCTACTCTCTTTCTTTTTATCCCTCTCCACTCTCTCGAGTTTTCTCCTCAAGAGTTTCCTTCCGTCTCTCATGAACACATACATATGTATAGAGAGAGAGAGAGAGAGAGAGAGAGAGAAAGCTTTCTCATATAGGTACATGCACAAACAGAGTCTGTCTGTTTTTCAACATTTTAAGAACACTTAAATTACTTCTTTCCCCTTGCATTATCTAGATTGAATTTTTCCTCTTTCTTTCAAATATACAATTTGGTCACTATCAAGACGAAAAGAATCCGTAGGATATGCATTTGCTCGCCCAATGTTGTATTATATGTACTCAATTTTTGAATATATACATAGGGAGACAGAGAGAGAGAAAGAGAGAATGGGAAAAGAGCAGCTCTGCGTTCGTCGTAGTATGGTAAAGTTTAAGGGGAAAGGAAAAGAAAAAAAGCACTGGAGATAAATATTTCTTACGTTCGTACGTTTCGACTACTTTCTACGCAGATTAGTGAACTCACACACACATTTGTAAGGTTTAGTTGGCCCATCTTTTGGATTTTTTTTCTCCTCGTCTTGTGTATGTGTGTCGTGACTGTGTATATGTTGCTCTTGGTGTGCTTTACGAGCGTTGATAGATTAGACAATTTAAAGTAATTTTCTCTATGCAAATTGAGCTTCACACGATTAATCGTATTCCCATCATCGACGCGTGGATTTCATTTTAATTAACTAAGTACACAGCGACACAGACAGACACGACGCCCACCCACACTTTCTCCAGTAGTCTCCACATTTTTGCTCATAAATGTCTTGTGACAAGGAAAGAATGTTTTCCACTTGTTTCGTGTGACTGTGAATTTGAATGTGAATGTAAATGTGAGTCTGGAAAAGTAGACTGTAGATGTGGAAGGGAGCACTTTGAAAAAACAAATAAATTTTACAAAAGGGTCGTGTAGAGGAGAGAGAAAATTTGATGTTTTTTTTAAAATGATTAATAATGGTGAGTACAGGTTATGAAAAGCAAACTAAAAATTATTCAAAATGAGAGGGAGAATGTATGTAAAATGTCCTTTTATTTCAATTTTCCATATTCAATATCCCTCGTACAGCTACAGATATAAATGGATTTACATTTACAATTGTACCGTCTTCCCTTCACATATGAATTTGAATGGAATTGAAGAGAGAGACAGAGAGAGAGAGAAAGAGCCTGTCGTTTCTACCTTGACTTGTCTATATCTAACTCCAGGTCCAGAGTTTAAGTAGCCCATTGTGTGAGCCTCTGCCTCTGCTCTCCATCGTCATTCTCATCCATTTCGGTATATGGGCGCAATTGAAGGCCATTTTATTTGAAACAGACGAAGAACCCAAAGACCGGAACCCCACACCACATCCTTCGTCTTCCTCTCCTTTTTTCCTTTGAAATTTTATAGGTAGACAGACATCTGGTTCTTCTTTTTTTCCTTGCCAATGCAGATGATGTCATACATTTATATAACAGCATGGTTCATATTCTTCTCCTTTCTCCTCTGTTCCTTTTCTCATTCTCTCTCTCTCTCTGAGAAAAGAAATGTTCGGAAGAGAACGAGCACATTCTTGGGTGATAGTCGGGCACCATCTCATTTTTTCATAGCTATTCTCTCCATGTATATCTTATGTATTTCCATGGGCCAAATATCCAATTCATTCATTCATTCCATCCATTCCATTTGGATGATAGTAAAGACTATTATAAATATATGACAAAAAAAACTTGTATAAGAATCCCCTGAGCGTTTTGTTGCTCTCTTTCTCTTCCATCTCCAGATACATACACTGTCTCCATGTCGTCATTTCTTTGTGTGCATACATATGTACATGTGTACCTGTGTGTCTGTCGTGTCTGTATGTGGTAGTTAAAGCCATAAGCTCTGGAAATGACTTTCAACAAAAATTGTTTATTTCACTCCAAAGATTCCCATACAAGAGCATAGGGTTTTTTCCCACACAAAGTCAAACCAAGTTGGGAAGATCCTTTACTTGAGGATGAACCAAGGCATGAAATCGGGAATAGAATATACAGATGCATATATATATATATATATATGTAAAGTATACTATACATTTAGTGTGGGGTTTGGTGGTGTCGTCGTTTTCTCTCCCCGATCAGTTTTCACTGTGTGGCCTATTCAAGTTTCCTTCGGTTTTGGAGTTGGCACATCCACATCCACATCCACATCATGGAAAGAAAGTATAAATGTAAATAAATGAGACGCGGGAGATTCTTTTCTGTTCTCTATCCATACGATAGTATGGATCTGTCTCTGTATCTGTGTGCAAGGGAAAGGTACGTACATGTATTTTTATACGGGGGTATTTGACAAGTATGGGAGAGGAAACATTAGGATTGAAATATTTCAATTGGGAAATTCAACTAGCTCATGGTATATATATATATACTAACAGATAGTACAGAGATATTTGAAGGAATGAAGACGAGGGACTGGGGAAAGGGAATTCGATGGAATGGGATGTAGACGTTGACGTCGTCGGCAAGGCCGACGGGAAAGTATCTGTATATACAGTTGAAAAGCGACGACGACAATTCTATGTAGGTTTTAGGTTGAGGCTATAAAAATATGTACGTTTGTGGAGGGGAGGAATGCGTGTGATTGTGGCATGTAAAGAAATTTCTTTATTATCCTTCATGTTCACGAGACAGACTCCGTCGTCTATATATTCAAGTACAAAGAAATTTGTATGAGCATTTGTACAAGCCCAAGCCCAAGTAGAAGCAAACTGTCGTCAAAATCTCGGTTCCGTTTCTTTGAAGGATTGTTTCATACATATCTTTTCGTCAGATGAGATCATTTCTAATTGAACGTGGACGTGCAAGCGAAAAAATACATATTTTCACAAATAAATTCGCAACGATGATCAGAGTGGGCTCTCGTTTTCTCTCTTGAGAGTGAAAGATATTCAAATTTTGCATCTCGAATTTCGAATTCCAAATGTGGAGTGAAATAGAGAGAGAGAGAGAGAGAGAGAGAGAGAGAACGGAAGAGAAAGCAAGGGAGAGAAAAAGAAACATTTTGTATGAAATCCGACATTGTTGCCATTTACTCAACCATTAAACTCATAAGAAAATTCCTCTCTTTCAAACAAAATTTTGTATAAAATCACTCCTTTGACTGAGTAAAGAAATTTCATTGGGATTTTCATTTATTTCCATCCCACGATGACGATACACACAAGAATTTTACGATTCCTTCAATCTCTCCCTCTCTCTTTCTCTTTCTCTTTCTCTCTCTCTCTCTCTCTTTCTCTTCGTCTTCCTTTTCAAATACAAAGTTTGAATGCGTTTGGGATCGGGATTGAAATTTCTCGACGCTTTCTCTCTCCGTGCTCTCTTTTTCATCTGCATTCAATATTCAACATCCAACATCCACAATCCATTCAATGAGTATACAGAGTCGAGAAAATAGGGGAAATATTTAGTAGAAACTCTCGTCGAATTTTCTTGACAAATTTAATCCGTAATCCCTTCAAGATATTCTTCATTGAATATATATGTATGTTTATGTGCAAAAGAGTCTATACATTGTCATTGCCATTGATATATCGATTAGATATTTTGCAAGTTACCATTTCCTACTTACATGCAAAAAAACTTAAAATATACGTTTTCCTTTCCAAAGAAACTTCCCTTCAGAATGAGTTCTAATCCAGGCGGACTCAATATCCCCGACACAATTTACAAATGCGGCTTAGGATTGCATAATAATTGTACAGTATACTAATAACGAGTTCATTCTATACAAATACAAATTCAATTTGAATTCTCTTTATTCTTCTTTTTTCAAATTCTTACCTTTTTCAAAGGGGACACTGTTTGGGTTTCCAATCAAATTGAGTTACTCGAAGAGTGTGGAAATTCTCATGCTTTGCCTTACCAATTTTCTAATGAAAACCCAATTAAATTCTCCAATAAAGAATCTTCATGTTTTTTTCTATAGAGACAGAGAATATATCGTAGATAAAACAGTTTGTGGTTTCATGTGGTAACGTGTCCATAGAATCAATGACGCTTTGTGTGATTGTGTGACGAAAATCGAGAGGGTTTCTTTTCTCTTTTTCTTTAAAACCATACATTACCGGTACATCCATGAAAAATCCCCATCTACGTATTTCGAGTCGTATAGTCAAAGTAAACTATTGTCTGTAGTGATATTTTGAGAGTTATTGTTCGAACGTTGGAAGTTGGAGATATTGGCGGTTGTATCCTTTAAAAATGACTTTTTTTTCTATATTGGGCATGTGACTTAAATGATTCTTATTGTACATACAGATCTGTACATTCCAGATTTGTACGTATTGTAGAGCGAGAGAGAGAGAGAGAGAAAGTTAGAGTTGTTGGAAAGTACGGCGACGTGGTAGGAGAAATAAAATATAAACTATGATCATATGATGATAGAGGCTTGAAGGCTTGAATGTTGTAAGAATAGCTTTTATTTGAGCAAAGACGTTTCTCTCTCTCTCTCGTCTTTGGCTACTTTTCCGTCGTCTCTTTCTGGTCCCCGAAGATAAAAAGTGAAAGAAGGTATTCGGGGGGAATGGGCCTGTACATGTGTCCATGTGCGAGGGAAGACAGTGGCAGTGGCAGTGTCTGTATGTGTGTTCAAGTCTAAGGAGGTGACAGATAGAAATATATTTTGACATTATATCTCATCACTCTTGGGCTTGCTGGAAGCTTCTTAAAATTTCTCTCTCGTGTTCATCTCGTTCGTTCGGCTTCTTCCACACATTTCTCGACATGCTTTGTCCCACAGTGTGTTTCACTTTCACTTGTAGTTACATACTGTATATTTAGATAGAGGTTGGTGAGCTGGTGAGTACTACCAGCACCAGCATCAGCACCAGCACCATCACCAGTGTGCCAATGGCAATGGCAACGGCAATGGAGACTCAAGCAGAGTGGAGAGAAGTGAGATGGGTCATGTGAAGTCATGGAGTCTCGGCAACCATGAGACCAAGACCACACGATGACATGACAACCATCGCCATCGCCCTCGTGCAGAGCAATTGACTCGAGTCAGAAGAAACACGAATAGCCTCCCTCCCTCCAACCAACACCATGGACCATGAGGAACTTGGCGAAAACCCTTTCTCTCTTTGACAATATTCCCAAGCTGGGGTCTCCTCACGAAAATGCTTTCGCGTCTCTTTTTCCCACGGCCTAGTTATCTTTTCTCATCTCAGGTCATATTTTTTGGACGCAAGCAATTTCTCCTCCTTCTCCTTCTCCTTCCTACTCATCTCCTCTCTTCTACACACAAAAAGACACACTACAAAACTTGTAGGAAATTGTTCATCTCTCCTCATCTCCCTTCTTTTATTCTTCGTTCTGCTTGTCATGTTTTAACTTGACTCCTTTATAACCAACATCATACACACCCGCAACCCATGCCACAAAAACCACACACAAACTCTCATTCTCTTTCTCTCTCTCTCTCTCCAACCACCCGCACATGGTGACCAAGAAAAAACTATAAATGTTCTTTCAGAATAAAATCCCATCAGTGTTTGAGCCCGGACTGAAAAGTCCCTTTGCTGTCTCAGACGCCGTCGTATATTTCCTCTAGTTTATGACCTCCCTCCTCAATATTGCATAATTTCCAACAAACTCTTACTCTCACTCTCCTCCCATATAAACCAACCAACCTGCATATTCCCACAGAATATACTAAATTTGCACATATGTACATATGAATGCACACTGCATGTAGTCGTACTCATGCAGAGAGACAGAAAGAAGAAGGGGGAAAGGCAGAGTTGGCAAAAACCCGGGTTTTTTGGAAATTTGATACCCAAGTTGGGCTTTTGGGTTTTATGGGAAATTGGGTATCAGGGTGACTGGGTTTTTCAAGGTTTTACTGGGTTTTATTGTGCCATCTGCCGATATAAGAGGTCAAATTTCATAGATGAGGTGTGGAAAAACCCTAAAACCCATAAAAGCCAAATACCCAGGAAAAAATGATACCCAAAAAAACATAGTTAAACCCAATTGCCCATTTACCCAATAACCCGTGGGTTGCCAACTCTGGGGAAAGGGAAATGATTGTGAGACGTCAGACGTAAAAGAAGCCGAGTAGATTGTATTCATATAAAATATCTCTCATAACTTAAGATTACAAGTTTTAAACTTGGAGGGTAAAATGTAAAAAAATGGGAGAAAAAGTTCAAAATACAAAGTACACGGTGATACATGTGCCAGGGATTATTTCTGTCTGTACATTATTATTATAATGTCAAATGTAAATATATATATGTATATACGTATGTATATAAATGTACATAAGGAGGGCATATGGTTTCCTTTTTCTCCAAGTAGCGCGAGTCACTAAGTAAGCAATTCAAATATGTATAAATAATGTTTTTTTTTTGTGTGTGTCTTGGTTGTCTGCAGGTTTTATGGCCAATTCCCTGTATGGATGCATTCGTTTCATCTTGACTGCAGCCATCTAAGGACGACAGAGAGGGAGAGAGAAAGTGAGATTATTACATACATGGGATGGAGAATGTGGAAAAGGAAATCTTTTTTCTCTTCCACAAGATGCATGAATCCCCTTTGGTCACACCGAAGAAAAAAAACAAGCTCCGGCTGTACGCATCTTGTCGCGAGGCATCTTCGTCACCCAAAGACCGAAACGTGGAAAATCAGAGGTGACATGCAGGGAAAAGGAAGACAAAGTGAGGATGGAGAGATGAAGGAAAGGGAAACATGAGAAGAAAAAAGGAGAGGAAGCGAAATCGAAGTACAAGAAGTACAACAAGAAGAAGAAGAAGACGAAGAAGCAGAGCTGGAGGGGGAAAAAAGGAGGGAAAAGAGAAAGCAAAAAGATTTTCCTATTATAAGCTTTTTCTATTGTTTGTTTTTGTACGCGTTCCAAGTTGAGTTGAGTTGAGTTGGTGGGTTTTTTTGTAGTTAAGGATAATGTTGAATGGTGATGGTTGTTGTTGTTGTCATCTTATCGTATGTAGCATTACAAACAAGAAAACTATTATATATAGTGTACATACTATTAACTTAAATTACATTGTATATTATACTCCTACACATATTAACCCAAGGTAAACATGACATGACATATGATATTTTTTGGCTCCACTCAAGTACACATGATATACATATATAGCCGTATGTATATAACCATAATTATGTACATATACAAATACAGGTATGAATATATGAATATATGGATATGACAACTATGTATGAGGACAACATATATTATTATTAAATGAATGAATATTATATTATATATAAATACATATATATAAATATATATATATATATATCTATACATGTATACAATATGATATGTTACAAAGAAAACTAATGAAATCATCGTCAAAAAATTCGAATAATAAAAGCCAAAAAAGTGATGATCATTTGGTAAGCCGAGTAATTTGCTCTCACAATCTCACCGTCAACGTCGTAATCATATCATATACTTTATGCATGTGGAATATTGTTATTACACTCCTTGTTAATGATGGTGATGGTCCAATTTTTCTCTATCATATTATACTCTCTCGACGCTCTTTTCATATTCATACTCATGCTCATATTCCCTTCCTGATTCTGATTCTACAGGCACCCACCCGCATCATCATGGTCGTCCATACGGATATCATTATGTATTAAATATTATTCTCCACTGTGAAATTGTGAACTTGTGCTCTGTGCTCGTTATTTGAACCATGTGTAATGTATATTTGACTTTGTACATACTTGAGGACGCCTATATATATTCTTTACTCTGAGGGTTCGGTCACCATTTCATTTTCATTTGATTGCTCCATAACCATTGTCATTAGTCAAAGTGTTAATTAATCAAAGGATGACTCCCATTATGTCAAGTTCAACGTCCCTTCAGCCATCTCAAATCTCTTGTTTATTATTACGCTCCGGGTACAATTCCATTCCTCCTTCTCGTCCTCTATGGAAACCCACGTTCACCACCACCACTAAAAATAAAAGAAAGTGCATCCTCTCTCTCCTTTCTCCAACTTTCCCTTTGATGATCTCTCTCTCTCTCTCTCTCTCTGACCACCCAACCATTTTTTTGTTTATTCACTTTAATGGTCACAAAACGTTTCGTTTCTTTTTTTATATGCTTGCATCAAGGAAAACGGATACAAGCATGATTTAATTCCAAGTAAAACTATGACTCGGACGGATGTTTGAATAAAATACTATGCAAAACAATGTAGATTTGAGGAGGGGGGGGGTGCGGGTTATATGGTACAAAGTTTGTTTAATATTGTTGTTGTTGAATCGTGCGGCATCATGCACACGAACCTATGTTTTTTTTATATGTATTCTTAGAATTTCAGGGTTTGTGGATTTTTTTCATCCTGTACAATGTACAAGTTTTCCTTGGTATTTCCCCGAGAGTTAACGACGATGAATCAACATGATAATAGAGTTTCCATCTAAATTATAGAGCCCAACCAAAAACATGTTTATAGTTTGTAGTCTGTACATTGTGTGTGCATATGGGAGAGGAAATATAAAATTTAAACATTTGAGGTAAAACGTAGTTTATAGTTTCCATAGTTTTCCTAGTTTTTCTGACCAGATTTTTCTGATTCACGACTATTCACTAAAAAAAAGAGTAGTTTTTAGTTTTAGTAGCATTTTTTTGTTTTTTTGTTTTCTTGGCAAACGAGTGTGGCAGCAGTGGCAACTCGATTCAACTGAAAAGCTTCTCTCTCTCTCTCTCTCTCTATAATACTTTCACCACATGAACTTTTCGTTTGTAGAAGCTGCCGAGGGAGTACGTGATGCATTCTCATCAATTTTCATTTAATTTTAATAACGGGTGGCTTTGCTTTTTCTTTCCTTTTCCTTTTTTTCCTTGGGCTCTTCCACTAAAGAATTTTTCTTCTTCTTCTTCTGCTTTTTATTCTTTCACCTCAAACTCAAACGTCAACATTGCTTGGAAATACTGTAAGCTGAGAGTGGTGAGGAAAGTTAAATTTTCATTTTCATTTGTGCTTTCCCTAGGTTTTTCCATGCATCAACTCCATAAAATTATTAAAGCATTATGTAGCTCAAATACCTGGTCCTGTTTTTACAGTGTTTTCCTGTCTTTTTTTTATTAAATGTAAATAGAAAGTAGTTGAGTTGAGATTGTTGGTTGTTTGGCTGAACGTGTGTAATATAGAATAGAATAGTCAGAGCTCCCAGAACAAATTTTCATCATTTCCGGAAGTTTTCAACCTGTAAAAAAACGAAAACGTGCGCCTGGTCCGCCCGGTGAAAACATTTTCTAATAATTGAGAATTGGATTATGTATCAATACAAACTACAAACTGATGCTGGTTGTATACAGATACAATGAACTTATGTGCTCCTCCATCTCCAAGTCATGCGAGTAGTATATTGAAGAACATTGTATGGAATATCACATTTCGACATGTTTCCCATATTTTTTGGAAGGAGCTTTGAATTGAAGAGAACCAAACCCACAAAATGTTTAGAATTCATAGAATTTGATTGCATGCACATTGTACGCAATTTTCAATGTATATAAATTATACGAGTGTACATATGTGGTTAGACTATTAATTAAAAATCAAAGTTTGGAGAGAGAGAGAAAGAGAGAGCGAGAGGTTGCTCTGTATGCATGAGTACATTCAACTTTGTGGAAAAAACTCAAGTAAAAAGTGTACAGTTGGCCACATTAACATGACAAAACTTGGAGATGGTTTTAATAGAAATAAATTGTAAAGGACACAAATTAGGTGTAGACTCTAGAATTTCGAGACTCTATGGACAAAAGCAGATTCTATTTCTGACTGAATTTCATTACACGCTCCCACACTTTTTCAAAAGAGAACATGAAAATGAGTGAGGAAAAGGGAAGTAGAAAAAGAGAAAGGGAGAAAGTACGAGAGAAAGAGAGAGATTTTGTACAAAATTCACTCTTTTTCGCATTTTCTCTCAAAGAGCCTCTCAAGGCAGAAAGTTAAAATCTCAAAGTTTTTTTTTTTTTGGGCTTTTTTTCTCTACATCGTCTGCTGAAGAGTATAAGTATATATAAGAGTATGTATGTTGTTTTTGTGTTAAGGAACGATACAGAATTCGAATTCACAATTCCGTACTCAAGTCTCAAGTCGTTCCTCCCAAAAAGAAGAGCAAGAAGAAGACGAAGGAAAAGAGAAAAAATAAATAGATGAAAATGAAAAGTGAAACCAAAGGAGGAAGCAAGGAAAAGAAGAAGAAGAAGAATACGGTTGGTGGGTGGTTGTGGTTTGTGGTCCTTGAGCTTCCAACTTTTAATTGTATTTTTTTACCACCTGGTGTTTGATATAGCGAAGAAATTGAGTGGAAAGTGGAGAGGAAAATATTCTCGTGAGAAAGACAACAACTGACGACACAATTATTAGTATGTGGATGTGTGCTTGTGCTTGTGCTTGTGCTTGTGCTTCCTTCCTTCCATCCTTTCTTCCCTCTCTTCAACTCTCTCCACACGTCCACGTTCTCGCTCCTCCGTCTTTTCCCCTCCGACCCTCATACCTCATATCATCATCATTTTCACAGGACTTCTTGGGAATCAGGAACAGAAAGAGAAAGAGAAAGAGAATGAAGAGAACGCACACGGAGAAAGTAAAGAGCCCGAACAACGAAAGCGAACGGCTATCCGTACCTATACAAAGATACCATAGCCAATAACTTTCTCTTTGGTTTCGCTTTCTCTGCTTTCTCTTCACATTCTCTCCCAGTGCAGTGTGTTTTGTGATCCCGTGCCCGCGCCCAAAAAACAGACTCTTTAGGTAATAATACAGTAGTGGTGTAGTCTATATGATGGCGGTTCCTTTTGGTAAATCGATTTTCAAGAGCAAAATGAACCTTCTCTAGATTCGATATTCCACGATTACAACTGACTCTCTCTTCCACTTCCTCTTCCCCTCTCTCTCTCTCTCAATATTTTGCTAAAAGCTTATTATATCCGCCATGGCAGTCGACTCGACTCGGCCCGTTTGCAGTCAATACAGATAGTTGACTCTCTCTTCTACATCTACTCGCAATCGATTCCTATCATTCCAACAACTCCTCCAAGAGTTCAAATAGAAATAAATACCTTCAATATCATTCTCGTTTTTGTACATTTCATTTGACATTTCATTTGACACATGACACATGTACAACTTTCTGGCAAGTTTAAAATCCGCCAATTCACCACAATTCAAAATACATACATGTATTTACGTAGTTTCAACTTTTAACACTGTCCTTTTGGAATTTGGGATGTTCGTGAAGTGATACACGTTTTGTTTTTGTTTGTTTTTTTTGCAAGGGTTACCCTTGCTCGAATTTCTACGTGATGTGATACAAATTTGAACTGTATTTTTTTTTGTGTCTACATATATGTATGGAATGCGTTACCTCTGGAAACATTCTCAGATATTGGCGATGTCTGAATAGAAGAGGAAAAAAATGGGGGGGGGGGGGGTGGAGAGGAGAAAAACGAGAAAATAGTGCTCGTGTGTGTGCCTGTACACATGGAAAATTTATAAAAGAAGCGTCTATACTTGAGTTTCAGAATATAAATATATGGAAGGTAGTGCGGACGCGGAACGGATTCGAATGGATCGAGGCAACGGAAGAAAAACGTCCAATGGAAATAATATTTCTCAATGAGAATGTGAAGCTACGCATGATGTATAGCCGTATCGAACATTGAATGTAATGTGTGTCAGAGAGAGAGAGAGAGAGAAAGAAGGTGTGTGTGTGTGTGTGTGTTCACATTTGTGAAACTCACCAACGCCTGTATTTGTCCTCCTTGTCTAGAATTCCGTGAATGCGGAAGCTTTTGGTGAAATTCAAGAGGAGGAATAAAAGAGAGCGAGAGAAGAAGGGAGAAAGTCGAGGGCTTTCTCTCGCTATGATCCGAGTAAGGCACGAGCGGGTCCTTTTCCCATTTCGTTTATTCATCCATTAGAATTCCTCATGTGGACAATGTAGATGCGGATCACTTCCAATTCCTAGTATGAAATTAAGCAAACCTATAAACATTTAAATATTTTACAGCAAAAAAAAGAGATTTGTCACACACAAAAAATTAATAATCACTTCGAGGACAGTTTACGATGAAATTAATTACCTGAATTTGTCGAGTTAGCTCTGGAGATTTAAGATTGCTATGATGAAAAGGGCCCTCCTTTTCCCAAAATGTCTGGACTGTCTTAAGGTTCAGATGACCCGGGTTTACTGATTCTGAAGCTAAATTCAATTGTTGATATTCCATCAAGTAAAGACATATGAAAGATCCCAGTTGTCATCAATATTTCAATCGAGCCGAATTCATATCGTATCTACATCCAGCCTGCCTGATGACGATGACAGTTAATGTCAACTTCTTACACACATACACACACACACGTCGATATTGTGTCCAGACAGCAAAATTGAGAAACCCACACTTTGAAAATGGAATACAAATACTTATATAGATATTATATGGCAGAGACTGTGGACACTCTTTTCATCCATCATTATATCCACAAGGATTCTCATCGTGGACAAAGTCAAGAAATGTGTGGCGAAAAGAATATTTTGTGTGAAAAGCTTTCATTGGTGAAAGCTATAAGAGAGAGAGGAAGCACAAGAGAAAGCAGTGTAGCTTCATACTACACTGGACATAATATGTGAGGAAAGGATACTCATTATGATTCCATAGAATTCTCCCCCTGACTTTCCTTTTCATGAATTTCCCCAATTCTGTCCAACCATCAGTGCAAGCACAGGAAAAAATAAGAAGAAGAAAAAGAAGAAGAGATATCTGTAAAAAAATGGGGGTTACCAATTGATTTTTTCACTGACGCGATAAAATGAATTTTTATACACACACACACAAGACGTTCAGGTGCTGATGCGAACAACTCTGACGCAAAATTCTCTCTGTGGCAATAAGTTGTGAAACTAGAAACTGAGTACCAAGAATTCAGAGTCTCGAGAAAAAAAAACACACACACACACATATAGACTTCCACTCTGAAGATATGAGAAATCCATGGACAAAATACCAAATAGGAAATGGAAGACGAGGAGAGAGAGACTCGAGTTTTATGGGTCAATATGCGATGCGAGCACATATGTGAATTTGGTGTGAGAGTCAAATGGAGTTTACCCAAGGGGAAAGTCGAGCAATAGGTAGGAGCAACTAAGAAGTGGATGGATAATCGCTATGGATGGATGGATGTATGTACATTGCATAATACTACTACCTACATACTCTATATCGTCGTATATTTTATGTATCCTTCTCTCTCACTCTCTCTCTCTCTCTCTGTATGGCATGGCTGATCAGAATCCGCTTTCTTGAATTGGTTACAGGGGCAGAGTGCCATATGGGAGCGCCTCACACTCACACACCCAGTAAACGGATCAAACTACAAGTCATAGTTCATATACGCAACATTACATTAACTCCTCTCTGTTTGGCCAGAATAAAATGGAAAAAAAAGAGAAGAAAATCGCGTATGTTAAGGATAAATCCCCACATAATGTATGTGCTATGGTGTGCTGGAGATAGCAAATAGGAAATAGCCAGTTTTCTGTGTAAGTACCTACATGTATGAACATATGTACTTACATATATGCATGACTTTGCATGCAGGAATATAATGATATGAGTGACTACAGATAGAACACAGATAGACGAGGGTTCATAAAGATGTTGACATGATGCGAATCTCAATCGTTCCCCGATAAGTTGAGAGAGACATACATATATATATACAGGTATATATATATAAAAGAGCTCACCCGACACTTTGGACCTTCATATGTTTCAGTTGTTTCTCAAACATTTTGACAGCTGTAAATAATTTAGTTTATTTCCTCACCAGAAGTTTATGCTGCTCCTCTGAACTGTTTGAAAGGAAACCCCAGGTGAGATCCCATCTCTATCTGAGACGAATCTCAATTACGACCGAGTTTTCAACCTCCGAGTCAGAGAAGAGAGAGAGAGAGTCAATGGGCTTAAAGGAAGTCTCTCTTGCTTCTGGAATCGAGGATGAGCAACCTATAGTAAGAATAGTTACCAACAACACATATTATTATTACTATTATTATTATCATTACTTCAATGCCATCTGATCCATCTGCAGTCTTTATCATATCATATCATATACATAATAATAATACTCTGTTTTCGGAATTCAGCCGACCTTCTCTCTTCCTATCAACAAACATCCATTAATTAGGTACATACTAACAATTTATAATACCTGGTATTAATTTCCCACACATTATTTACTGAATTTTTAACGTAACCAAATATTTATGACTCACTTTTGTCTTTTTGTTATGCGATGTATTTCATTCCCATTGTATAAAATGGGGAAATCATTGTGCATTGTGCATTGCACAATATCACGTATCACGCTATGAAAAATTCAAGGGGGAAATAGCTCAAAATCCGATTTGGTCTCTCAAGAAAACTTAATTCCATTTTCTATTGTATATTTCATTCTCAATGCATACATATTCATGGGAATGATGGGGAATTTTAAGTACAAAACATTGAAACTTGAAATTCTCAGATCAGAACACAATATTCAATGTGGATAAATAATAGTACGCACACACAGGAATTGGGAAATCCTCAGGAAAATGAGCAGATTATTTGAACCTATATATTTTTGGGGATTAAATACCCTAAATAAAAGCGATTTGATGTTGATGTAGCTCACATGAAACAATTCTCGGTTGTGTCATGTGTTGATTCATTCCAAGTATGGATGTATGTACAATGTACATTGATGTAGAATTTTGAATATTCCCTAAAATTCCAAATTAAAAACAAACCCAAATTAGAATGGATGATGAGGACCAAACGGATGTCAACATATGAAAGAAAATATATGGAATTTTTCATATACATACATACAAAAAATCTACGAGGTAAATCTGTGCCGTGTGAGTGTGTGTGTGTGTACATATTTGCCCACAACACGAAAGTGTGAGTTGAGTTATACATATACGATATATATGTGTATGTATGTACACGCATGGTGATGATGAGGATGATGATAAAAATATGCATAGTGTTAGCTTTCATGTGGGACGAGGAAATGTCGTCTGTTTGAGAGGAAGGAAATCGTGAAAAGATTAATATTTTATGGGTAAACGTTAATCCTGTATGCAAAGCGGTCTGCTCTGTGTCTGTCTACTGTCTATTCTATATGTACCTATGTGTAACTCATGAGCAACTTTCATGGAAGAGAAAGTAAGGAGGTGATAGCGTGTGTTTGCCGGTATGTATAGAAATACATATGTACATGTGCGAAGTCTTTTGGCTCTCTCTAGCTTAGGATCTGGCTCTAGCTCTAGACTCTAGATTCTAGATGCTTTGGCGAGGACGAGGACTTTATCTTCATAATCCCATTAGTGCGTTTTCGCATCGTGAGAATTAATGGATGGATCTCTATGTTTGTCGCAGAATACTGAATACATTAAGTGTATATAATAAAGATTTTTACACATTCACCAACTTTATATTAGTCGAAGAGGAGGAGAGAGAGAGAGAGAGAGAGAAGAGAAGGTTACACGTGTACTCTCAGTCTCTTCGTATCTGTACATTTAAATGCATAATAAAATTTTCCAAAGTGATCTACTTTGAAGACAAAGTAGCATACGAGAGAGAGAGAGTGAAAGAGAGAGAAAGAGAGGGAGGGAGGTGAAATAAAATGAATGGTGTGAAGCTGTGTGTATGCAGAGTGAGTAATATTTTTATAGGCAAAACTAGAGACTAATGTCTATCTATATGCACCAATGAATCGTATCAACCCTTGCATTTTGTAATTTTGACGATGTACGACGGCAATAACTTAATGCGTAGTATATCTCAGGCAGACGAGTGGATATGCGTAGTTTGACATTCCTCACTCATTTAGTCTAGGAGATACAGAGAATGGAAATTTTCATTTCTCAGAAAATCATGGACGAGAACACACTTGAACAGCGAGCTGTCGTCAAGTTTTTTTACAAAAGACGGACTCAACGCAGTTGAGATCCAGAATAATTTAGTGAGCGTGTACGGTGACTCGGCCTTGTCCTACCCATGGGTGCGAAGGTGGTCAGTCCGATTTAGAAATGGACGATAAAAAATCGAGGAGGACCAACGTGGAGGCTCATCACCCACTGTCATCATCCCCCAAAACATCAAGAAAATTGAGAAGCTCGTCACGAAAGACCCCAGAGTGACCATTCGGTTTTTAAGTCAGAAAATCAACCTTTCATGTACAACAGTTAAGAGAATCCACCATGATCGTTTACATCTAGAGAAATTGAATTCCTCGTTTGTCCCACATAAACTGAATCCCATGCAGAAACGAGACCGAGTCCTCGCGTGTGAAATGAATTTTGAAGCCTTCAACAACGATCCAGGAAAAAAAATTTCACGGATAGTGACAGGCGCAGAGACGTGGATGTACTATTACGATCCGACGACCAAATCCGAAACGAAGGGCTGGAGAAAACAGGGACTATGGCTGCGACTTGGTCATTGCGGAAACTTATGGCGACGTTCTCTGAGATTTCCCGGGAATCATCCACCCGGAGTACCTACCCCGTAAGAGGACAATAACGGGTGAGTACTATGCTGATTCCATTCGGAAATTGCGACGGGCCGTTCCAGAGAATTGGAGAGGGAAAGCGACAGCAAAAGTTTTGCCCCTGCATCACTCTTGCGTCCAAACTGAACTTTGTCATCTTAATTTTAAGACAGTTAACAATGACAGATTCTTCTGAGATTTCTAGGAGTTAGAAAGGATAAGACGTAGTGTGCTTTGAATATCAAGAATTGACTCAATTATTACCGACTAAGGGACAGGAGGAGTGAACTCTCAAAAATTGAACGTTCTGAAACTCCATCAATTTCAAAACTTCGACATTTAATTTAAAGGGTATAGAGTTGTTACAGCTCAAATGGGAGACTTGTATTGAACTTGGTGGTGACTGCATTCGAGATTAATAAAATTATTTTCCTTGTAGTATTCCTGTGTTCGAAATGCAAATTATTGATACGATTCATTGGTGCATATAGATACTTTTAGGAAACAGAGAGGAAAAGAGGGAGGAGAAAATGAAGGGAAAAGAAACGTAGGAGTAGAAGAAACATAAGTGAAAAAAGAAAAAGAGGCGAGTTACTGTCTTTGCTTTCCTTTTTGTCAGGGAAATTTTCTTAAGGTTAATGTGTATATGTACATGTGTGTGTGTGTGCCTGTGTATATGTGTCTGTGTGTGTGTGTGTGTATGCGTTTGTATCTGTAGAGAAAAGGGAGAGAGGGGAATGGAAAGAAAAAGTACTTTTCCACAGTCCTCCTATCCTAAAGAAAGTAATGGCAAAAGTCATCTTGTTCAAGATGTTTTTATTGCAGTGAGAGTCAAGATTTATTACTCGAGCTTTATCTGGAGAATAGAAGGTAACTATCCAGTTTGTATTGTTTTAATACGACCAATTTAAGGTTTTAATCATACGGATCCAAAGTTTTTTCCTTCACATAAAGAGAGAAAAGAAAGAGAGAGCAAGAGAGAGAGAGAGAATGACTCCAGGTGACAGGCAACCCTACCCTACACAACTTATAACAAATGAACAAAACCCGGTGCTCTCTTTCACTTCATTTCTGACTTGTCATTTCATTCCGACTCTCTGTATTGTCTGTTGTTGTTGTTGTCGTCGTTGTTGTTGTTGTTGTTGGCATTGGTGCTGCTGGTGATGTAGTGACTTCCAATGTACCATCAGCTGCAATGGCCAAAGTATCTTCAAGTCCACTATTGTCAATCTCTCCTTCCTCGGCATCCTCACCATCATACTCTTCGTCCTCATCGTTGCCGTCGAAGGCTTTCATGGCATCTTCCAGTAGGGCTGTCTCCATATCCGTCATACTCATATCATCCTAAGAAAAATTACATTTTATGACCATTTTTGTCGTTTTGGTAAAATTAAATCTCTAAGTGTATAAGTATAATATATATATACATATATAATCTTAATTGCGAATTCATTCTTCATCTAATTCATTTTCCCCCAATGTGTACTTTGAAATGTACCATGTAATTAAATTTCAAGTGTGTCTATGTGACTTCCAAGCTCGGAATGGCCATTCAAACTAAGGAAACTAAGGAAAATCATCCCATTAAAGCATTAAACCCCCCTCCCCTCCCCCAAAAATGGCTCTTTAGTGTAATTCAGTTGAGTAGGAGATTTATGATGCCTTTTTTTCTTTGTCAAGGTGGAATGGAATTATTATTATATATTTTTTTTCATCCCACACACTAATTATTATAATGATAATTCTAACTGGGATTCTAATGTGAGAATTTAAATATTGTATGAACTTACGCCATTCTCATCTCCATCCACAGCGAAATGCCCAAGAGCATATTTATCGAAATCATCTTCAATATTCGATCCAGCATCCAATTTGACCAGATATTTACGGAATCCTTCTAGAGCAGGATTAGCTTGAATCTGAGCCTCACCAGCTTGTGGTTGTTGTACAAGTTTGGCCATAGAACCAAAACTTTTGGAACTTGTTCCCGTCTTCGATAAAATGTATTCACGGTAAGTTTCATCCAAATACAGAATGGCCATACTATCCGAAATGGTTTGTCTATATATGGGGGAAAGAAAAAAATTCAAACAAAGTGTGAAAGAAAGAAAGAAGAGAGAGGAAGAGAGTGAGAAAAAATCGAAATATTATTCTTTCTTCGTAGCCTCTAGTGTATTGTGTATATTTTGTATGTTTTTCTCCCGTCTTGTACTTTTCTTTCTTTTTTAAAAAAAAAAAAAACCGTAGACACATGAGATATGGTCTGAGTTTTATGGGATCAGATAGGTCGAGTGGGATTTGTAAGCTATTACTGGCCATGTAACTGAAAGGTTTTTTTTTTCTTCTTCTTCTTCTTGTGCATATATTCTTTCTCATTTTTTTTCTGCAATGTGTAATGTGTAATGTGAATGTACATACTTATGTATAGTACAGACAGAATACAGATACATGTACACTCACGATCAGGACAAGAATATGCAGGATGCAGAATATCACAGTTTATATTGTAGAATTTTTCTAGTTGATATATTGCTAGAATCTGGAGAAATTTGTACCATGAAAAGGTTCAACGGCTGCAATCATGAGGGAAAACCCGAAAGAAAGAAAGAGAGAGAGAAAGGAAGGAAGGAGGAACAAGAAAAGAAAGCGTTCAACTTACAAGAGTCCTTCTTTGGTCAAGTCGGCTAAAGTCTGGCAAAAAGTATTTATTTCTTGGTTGACGGGCGATAAGTCAGTGGGAATGGAGATTTTCGCATCAAGAGAATTGAACTGCATCGTTGTGGTGGGGAGTACGATTTCATCAAACCACACTTGCCAATTCGCTTGCACGGCTCGCCCAATCCTCCGTAGTGCAACACACATCGGCGCAGTCAAATACTGAAGAGCATCTTCCACTTCACTCTGTGGAAATTCAAAGGAAAGAGAGAGAGAGAGAGAGAGTTAGATTACATACATATCGGATTGACCATATTCTAGCAGTCACACCAATCAATAAAAGTCTTCCATCACTCATTATTTCCCACGTGTCCCTTTCTCCTGTATACACACAACAAATGCTTGAGTGCTCTTGAGGATATTTCTATATGTGCAATCCACATTCACGTAAAAATTCAGGATAAATAAAAAGACCCTGAATATTATGTGTATTATTTGTTTCTAAAGGTTATGAGTAAAGTGTAAATGGAAACTACTTGGATGGCCGAAAAATATAAAAATCCCAACAAGTTGCAGTCAAAGATTTCTAATCGTTTATGTACGTACATACCAGAGAGGAGCATTTTCACATTTTGCCCGTCCCATCCCATCCCGAACCCGAAAATACTATCCCATCCCAACCCA